>JAIUZE010007015.1:0-62221 GCA_022085475.1 Heliosperma pusillum | reverse complement strand
CTTGGGGAGTGTTATACTTGGTGCCTTTGGTGTGGGGCTCGTGCTTGTCTGGTTGGGGGTTGGTTGGGACCCTTTGGCTGCAATGGTGCAATCCTGGCTAGCTGAGTTCTTGGCTTGGTGTTGATGGGGTTCTACTCCTGTTTCACCTGTGCTTGTGTGCTAGGGTGCAAAGAACTATCTGAATTGCCTAGCCTAGTGCAGGTTGTTGGAGTCATTTCTGAGGGAGTTAAACTTGTATGTGAGAAGAGTGCTAGCCTGAGTCTAAGTGACATTGATATCACTCATTTCCTGAGAGGTTTGAGTTCAGGTTGTGTACTTATGCAAACTAGGAAAGTGGTTGCTTATGCCTCGAGACAGTTGAGAGTTCATGATGTGAACTACCCTACTCATGATTTGGAATTAGCCGCCGTGGTTCATGCTTTGAAAGTGTGGCGACACTACCTTATTGGTGTTCGTTGTCGTATATTCACCGATCACAAAAGTTTGAAGTACATATTTACTCAAAAGGAGTTGAATATGCGACAAAGAAGATGGTTGGAATTGGTGAATGACTATGATTTTGAGTTGTTATACCATGAAGGGAAGGCTAATGTTGTTGCTGATGCTCTTAGTAGGAAATCTTCTCATACTTTGAATGCTATGTCGGTATTACCCGTTGATCTTTGTAATGAGTTTCGAAAGATGAAGTTGGAATTCGTGGAACATGGATTTGATTACGTTGGTGCTATGACTTCTGAACCTGTTTTTCTCCATGAGATCCGCGAAAACCAAGTTGCTGATCCTACCTACAAGTCTATTCAAGCCAAACTTCTAGAAGGAAAAGCTAAAGACTTCAAGATTGATGACAAAGGTGTTATTCGATTCCATGACCGTTTGTTTGTGCCTAATGCTCTTGACTTAAGGAAGCGAGTTCTTGATGAAGCTCACCTTTCCCCTTATTCTATTCACCCCGGAGGTGATAAGATGTATAAAGACTTGAAGCTACAATTTTGGTGGCCGAATTTGAAAGGCGATGTTGTGTCTTATGTTGGAAGATGTCTTACTTGCCAACTAGTGAAAATCGAACACAAGAGGCCCGGTGGATTGCTACGACCTTTGGATATTCCACTATGGAAGTGGGAATCTATTTCTATGGATTTGGTTATGGCTTTGCCAAGGACCGTTGTAAGTAAAGATGCCGTTTGGGTTATTGTTGATCGTTAGACCAAAAGTGCTAGATTTATTCCGATCAAAGAGACTTGGAGTTTAGATCGACTAGCGAAAGCCTATGTTGATGAGATCGTTAGATACCATGGTGTTCCCAAGGAAATCATATCCAACCGAGATCCGAGATTTTGTTCAAGATTTTGGAAGGCCTTGCAAGAAGCCATGGGTAGTAAATTGTTGATGAGTACCGCGTTTCATGCCGCTACCAATGGTCAGACTGAGAGGACTATCCAGACCTTAGAAGACTTGCTTAGGGCTTGTGCACTCGACTTCCAATCTAGTTGGGAAAAGAGTCTACCGTTGGTGGAGTTTTCTTACAACAATAGCTATCATGCCTCGATCAAGATGGCTACTTATGAAGCTCTTTATGGAAGAAAATGTCGACGTCTTATTTGTTGGGATCAATTGAGTGATGTTTGTGACTTAGGTCCCGATGTTCTTGTTGAAACCATTGATCATGTGAAGGTCATTCGTGATAGAATGAAGCCGCTCCAGACCGACAAAAATCTTATGCCGATGTCCGAAGAAGACCGTTAGAATTTGAGGTTGGAGATAAAGTGTTCTTGAAAGTATCTCCGATGAAGGGTGTTAAACGGTTTGGTGTAAAGGGTAAATTGAGCCCGAAATACATTGGACCCTTTGATATTGTGAAAAGGATTGGTGCCGTTGCTTACAAGTTGGACTTGCCCCCGAATTTGGCTAAAGTTCATGATGTATTCCATGTTTCTCAATTGAGGAAGTACATTAGTGATCCAAGCCATGTTTTTCAAGCGGAAATGCCCGAGCTTGAACCGAATTTGTCTTTTGAAGAGAAGCCGATCCGCATCCTAGATCGCAATGATAAGAAGTTGAGAAGTAAAGTGGTGCCTTTAGTGAAAATCTTGTGGAGATGTGCCAATGTTGAAGAAGAGACATGGGAAACGGAAGCTTCTATGCGTATTAAATATCCTAGCTTATTCGATTAAGGTATCTTTCTTTCGCTCAAGTTTCGAGGGCGAAACTTTTTAAAAGGTGGGGTGATTGTAACATCCGCAAATGTACTCTATTTTTATAGTAAAAATATTTTACGGATACTTTTCAGCGAAATTTAGTTTTAGTTTATAAATAAATTTCCCGTGTCTAGTTTAGAATTTTCGAGTTCGTTTTCGGACTTTACGCGAGATTTTGGGTAAGTTACGTCTTAAGACGTTATGGGCTTTTTCCATGAACTTTTCCACTTACTCCCTCATATACTCCCCTTAACCCTAAACTCCCTCACACTCAACATCTTCTTCTTCCTCACCAAGTAACCACCCAAAACCATAACCTCCATATTTGATCAAGCTTTTTATCGTCTCTACTCCTTCGTTACTCGCTCAAATTCACTAAAGTTCGTCTTATTCTTTCCCTCTCATCGTCCTCTATCTTAATTGGTTATAAAATTACCGTCTTTCTCGCTTTTTAATTTATCCGTCTTTCCCAAAGGTGAATTATATTCATCTTTTATTATCTAATTGTAGGTGGTGACCTTCAAGACCTCGACAAAGACTACTACTTAGTAGAGGTGGACATCGACGAGGATTGAAGACGTGAAAAGGTAAAGGTGATGGGTTACTCGATATCTTTACGTGTTTTAATGTGTTTTCTATGTTAGTAATCGTATTTAGAATAGGATTAGTAATCATAGGAATCGTGTTGTTCATAATAGTTGTTGTTAGTCGATAATTGATGATGAGAATTGATGATCTGTGATGTTAGATGATGATTGTTGAATGTTGAACCTTAGTGAAAATAGAGATTTTCGTGCATAATGGACCCCAGCCGGCCGACCGGCTGGGGAGTGGCTGATGTGAAATTGTGTTACGTAATAACTTTGGTGCAATATAAGTCTCATCCGGCCGACTGGCAGCCGGTCAGCCGACCGGCTGAGACACATACCAATATGACTTCATTTTCTCGTATGACTTTGGTCCCAGCCGGGTAGCCGGCAGCCGGTCCCTTTTGACCGGCTGGGACACGCTGCATTTTGATTTGTTTTCATTTGTTACTACGGGTGCCAGCCGGGTAGCCGGCAACTGGTCCCCTTGACCGGCTAGCACACGCTGACTTTAAATATTAATGTTTCGAATATATGATATTCCATTCACTTGTATCGCATGTTTTGTGACGGTTTTTCATATATCTGACTTTGAGTCGGTTTTACACATGTTATTGGTTTGAACACTATTTGTTATGTGCTTTGTACTCTCATTCCCTTGGCTCCCTCCACTTGCGATGTGGTGTCATTGCATGTAGCGTACCGCTTGTTATGATGCTTGTGCTCTTTTCCGCCTCTTTCGTGAAGGTTTACCGAATTTGGGGTACTCGGCGTCTATGATTGACCGAGTCTTGGATGCGAAATGTTTATCGCATGTCGAATCGGAAAATGTGATTCCGAGAGTCTGGCCAGATTTAGACTAGGACCGTATTATGATCGTCGTTCTACCGGGAGGAAATTAGTCTACATATACGAAATGTATTGAATCGTGTATGCGTTTAGGGAAATGTTTATCCCGTGGAAGCGATTTTAATCATACTTGCCATGTACACGGTGCTAGTGCGTGTCATTTACCGTCAGAGATGTTCTCCACGTATTGTACGTTTGAATGGATGATTATATGATTGATTATTTGTGATCTTTGGATGACTTGGCATGGTTTGTTTGTCGAGTCTCAATCTTATCAAACTTATGCCGCTAACGGTGAGATCCAAGCCCTAGTGAGTGTATGGTTGTCTAAGAGTGTCATCCCCGAGTCTATCTATAATCAGATGATTACGGTTTTGTACTTCTTGTATCTATATCCTTACATATTGAATTGCCTAATTATCCTTCTCGTATTTCACATGTATAACTATATATATATGCATGCTCTACTTTCGTATTACCGTTTAAGTATGTTTATTGTGATATGGCTGGGAGAACCCGGTGTTACTCCCCACTGACTGTGGCGTTTATGTTTTTCATGGATGAACAGGTTGCTTGATTGGATGGCTTTTTGCTTATGGTATTTTGGGTTCGGGTGTGAGCTAGCCGGCGTTGGCCTGGATGAATTACCTCTAGACGTTGTTTAGCTAGTTTGCTAATAACTTGACATTTGATAACCTTTTGAGAGACTATGTATGTTTGTAGTATATTCTACTTCGGTTTGTATTTATTTGACATTCCTCGTATTTCTATCTCGCATGTAAAAAGTTTTAAAAACACCGTATTTTCCGCTAATTAAATCACATGCTTGTATGTTTTATTTCCGCATTCGCGAGGGTGGACAAATTCGGCCGGAAGAAACTAAAATGGTGGACAAATTCGTTAAGAACCTACGACCCGTCTATCGAAATGCTATCAAGTACCATAAATTTGGCTCGTTAAAGGAACTTATCCGAGTCATAAGGAAAATTGAAGATGATGTTAGGATGAATGAGGCTCAAAAACCTAAGGGATACCAAGGTGTCTCTTCTTCTAGGGAAAAGAATCTATCTCTTCCTTTCACATCCTAGCCATTAGCCTTTTGGGAGAAATTCCTAAGGGGACATAACGCCAAACACCTAGGGTATTCACCGACATTGGATGTACATACACTCATGCTCTCCAAAGGCTCATAACTCAGGGAAAATTGAATCCTATTGGTCCAACTCCAGATCCACCTGCTGATCGACAAGGTAAATGGTACAAGCCAAATGCATACTCTGTCTACCATCAAGGAATGGGCCATGATACCGAGCATTGCTAACGTCTCAAACATGATATCCAAGATGGTATAGAGAACGGAACGATCCTGATCCCGACTGTCAAGCCCAATAATGTGAACAATCCCTTCGGTGATCATGCGGATGCAATATTTGTCGAAGACAATGTTGATGTATATCATTTAATCCGACCTGTTATCACCTCACTGGACTCCATGTTGGGGAAGTATATGTGGATTGCTCCAAGTTCCTCTCTCAAGCCAAGAACGAAGTTCGGATTGGGGAGTTTGCTATTGATTGTACACCATACATTCTTCGAAGCAAGAATAAGACTAATGGGGCTGGGGACGATGAGGAATATGACATCTATCACACGAAAGGTGCAACTGTCCCGCAAACTTAAAAAGAAATATAAAGGTCTAAAATGGACGTCCTCGAGTCCAAAACCACATCAGTCAAGGCACTTGGCGAAGGGTTGACTTCAGAGGTTTCCCTCGCCAAGAAGTTCCAAAAGAATGAGGAAGAGATATAATGGGACAATGAAATGAAGATGTTCATGAGGGAAAGGAGACTCCAACCATCGTACGTCAGTATGCAACGAGAGAAAGAACAAGCTCTGAAGAAGGTACTTGCACAATATCCGGACTTTATCAGAAATCCGTCTAAATGCATAGCCCTTCATGGCACAAACGAAGCGTCATCTGCTTTCGGGGTCGGTGCTTGTAAGAAAATAATGGTAGGGTATATATTACCAAGGTGTGATTGGGGTGCGGCCTTCATCAGTAGTGCAACAAGGGCGTAGCATCAATGGTGGTTCGATTCGGTAAAGGCGATAGAAAATTTGGAGTTGATAACAAGAATTGACCCGGATGACTTCCGCATTATCAACGGAAAGATGTATTGCCCGTAAGAAGGAAAAATGCCCAAAACTAGATTTGATGATTACGAGTCTAGGACTTTCTTTTATTGCAATCGAGTCGTAGTTCTGCAATCTAGGTTGTGTCGTAGAAATCGCTCAATCTTCGAGTCCGTCAAACATTCTATCATTTCGAATAAAATGCTCATTTTCATGTCTATTCACATATTTGATTATCAATCAAAATGTTAAACACACTCGTAGGGTGCTCCTAATCTCAAATGTATCGCGTTGTAGATGGTAAGGTACCTTAGGATCTAGTGACCGTATCCTTTATCTATTCCATGTTTGGCGGTAGAACACCTCCATCAAAACTTGTGCTCAAGACAAGACCAATAGATGATTTTTTGACGAATCTAGACTAGCTCTTTGTTCCCATGTTAATGACGGAAGGCAGGCCCACTCCCCACAAAAACACCCCATCTCGAAGAGAAAAATAAGAAAAGAAAAAACCACCCAGTTCTAACAAGGAACGTTAGTACTAACCCAAATTAATTGGGGAAGCCCAAATGTTTCAACATGTACCCAGTTGCAACCCGAAGTGTTGTTTCGAAATAAAAAGAAAAGGAAAAACTAAAAAAAGAAGAAGAAGAAGAAAAAAAAAAGAAAAGGAGAAATAGGAAAAAAAGGAAAAAAAAGATGTCAAGGTTGAATGTCGAAGTTACACGAACCATAAAACATATGAACCTGATAAGACGAGATTTACTTGCATTTATACCCCTTATTTATATATTTTTACGGTCGCCTTTCACATTATTTGAGTTAATTGCTATACGTTTGACAGTTTCATGATTTAATTACGTGTCTATTATTTTTCGTGTTAATTGGGCTAACTTGTATATTTTTGGATTAATAGGAGATGGGCCGTATATGTATGTGACCAAATGAATAGAACGAAATAATAAGAAGGCGTGTTAGTCTAGTGCAAGCAATAGACTAGAATAAAAGGAAATATAAGTGGATCAAGTTAGGCCACTGCACTTTAGTTCAAGTGGAGAAAGACAAATTCCAAAACCATAAATGAAGATGCCACAAATACAGAAGACGGAGAAGCTATCTCAATAACAAACGGAAGCTGCTGGAAACGTGTGAAAGCTCAGCAATGGAAGCACCACTCCGTCTCAAATTCAATCTCTCCCTCTATTTTATTCACAAAATATATCTTTTATATTTCAGAAATAGATTTCGGGTTCGTCACAAACACCGACCCTAATTGGTATAAATACCCATGTTCTCATCAGAAAATGAGAAGGCGAATACCCAAATATATTATAGAGAAAGATGAGCGAAATGAGTGACGGTTCAATAATTTGGGTCACAATATGAAGATGAAGCAGTTCTCGAACGGCGTCTTAGTACACGTCCGAGTACGGGTGGATTCCGGTTCGATCGGAGGCGTGATATCCGAGGGTCGAGTCGCGGGTTCCGGGCAATAAAAATAAGTTCTTCTTACTTCTTCTTGTACCTAATTATTGATTGAATTCGTTGATTAATTTTAGTAGTGAAACCGTTGTTGTTTATTGTTAATCTTTCAGTTATTTGTATCTAATATTTTACTCGTTTTAATATTAAGTTGCAATTCAGTTTATTAATTTTTTATCTTATTATGATCTGGAATTGTTAACTATGCTAATTATATGATTCTGGCTTAGTTCGAGTCGTATAATACGAGTAGCAACTAGCTTTAATTAATCTCTGCAAATTGAGGTTAGTTTAGGTTAGGAGTAATATTTGGTCAGTTAATTTATTAGGTAGTGACGAAACTTAAATGGTTAATTGGATTAATGACGTCTTCTTGGTTCAATAATGCTACTAATCCGGTCTTTAGTAGGGTGTGACAAACTTACAGCGGTCGGTTAGTTTAGAATCGGTCTAGGCTTAGTTCAGGTCGGTTGTAATTAAGAGGAGATAGGGAGTTCTTGTTATCTTGAGTTGCGCAGTTAATCTATAAATATAACTTGAGATTTGAGGTAAACAAATATCGGTTGACAAGCTAAAATTACCATATGAATATGAGCTTAATCGGGTGTTCAACTTCACTTTTAGACATTAGTATTTAGTTACGTTAGTTCATTACAATTACTAGTGAACCCCCCTTTTCGTAAATATGTTAATAGCCGTAAATAATAGTATATATGTAAGTTAGTTAATAAATATTACTAGATAGTTAATTAGTTTTTCTAATCTCTCCGTGGGATCGACCCTACTTATCCTTTACTATGTTTATATTTTTGAGGTTAAGATAGGTAAATAAATTGTTAATTTGTATGCGCAAACGACACGTATCAGAACCCAATGTCGACGTACATGTCGTCGAAGTTTATGGGCGAAGCCAAAACCCTATCTTGAAACCATTTTACCCTAAGTCCTTCCGGAGACAATCACATTGAAATAGTAAGGAATTGTGAGAATCATCGTGCCTATGTCGTTACAACAAACCTTTAGGGTCCGGACATGCAAATTTGAACCCAAATTTCTTTGCCAACCCATTTGCACTCGGGTTTTGTCAAATCCGAGAAACCTTTTCCAACCTCGATGAAAGTTATAACCCATTGGTCTTAACATCAGAAAAAGCATTTTCAGAATGATGGTCCAACATTCAAGCCTTTTGTTTCCAAGCTGCACATCCCAGAAAATCACAGTCTCCTACACCAACCTTGGACACGGGATTTGACGGTACCTTACAGGCTAGAACGGGATACAGTTTGATGTCTTAGCTGGAACCTTCGAGTGTGTACACACAAATAAATATGACTATGTTTATGCACCTTCATCGAACTACGTCGGATTTGATTTTGCCCCACTATATCCATCCGCAATGTGTCTTGTCAGTTTTCTTACGGGTCTTCGCCAAATTCCAAAAGAAGCCACCTATGTCCAGTCAGTTGTAGTACTTGGTTTGGTCTAAGACGAAGATGCAGATTAACGGTGAGTAGTTGTCAAGCCTTGTATTGAGTTTTGACTAACGACGTTGGCAAAGACGTGTGGTCACCCATACAGAATGTTGGGTCTATTTGCTAAATAGAGAAGAATTTGTGTCGGGAATCGAAAGAGTGAGAGGCCGCTGAAAAGAAAGAAGGCAGTGACAAAAATGAATGAGCCCGCTGAAAAGAAGGAAGGCGGAGGCAAAAATTATAAAACCCGCTAAAAAGAAAGAAGACGGAGGTGAAAGATCAACGATTGTGTAGATGACGGTTCTGTAAGTTTCTTCAACTCAATATTAGACATTTTAAATATCATTTTATGAATAGTTTACTCTTAAACTATGTGGATCTTATGCACGCATAACAAAAGGTTAAAAAAAGAACAATTTCTTACATTGATAATAAAGGAAATGGGCACAATATTTTGAACTCCTTTCAAATATTGTTCTTGAGCTAGAAATAAAAGGATGAACTCCAAGTTTCAAATTAAAAACTCTCATATAAGTTGCTCCCAAGACAATCTCCAAATCACTACTAAAGTATACTACACTAGTATAACATGGTAGTAGATCTTAAAATAAAATTGTGCACCGCCCACATGCCCTCATGATGGGATGTGTGGTCACTTTCAATTGTTCTTAACAATGTAAGTAGGTAGAGTTTTGGTAATAGTCTAGTATATGATTGTGGCTAATTTTCAATTAGAATAATACACAAAATCTAATCACCCTAATGTACACTATATAAACCAGTGCACCACTAAAATGGGTGTCCATTTTCTTTTTGCATTTTGTCATTTGTCACATATGTGATGACATATAATTTTGCTTATAAATGTATACTTAACTAATTTAAATGCAATTTCATAACAAATAAATTAGACTTAAAATTTTAAGTCATATTTTATAATCACGTGTAGATAAAATGGGTCATCTCATATTTGGTTAATATAATCTACAACAATTTGTAATTATAATCAACCAATTTTGCTTATCTCAAATATTTCATAAACATAATGCATTCTTAGTAATATAACAATTAAATTACTAAGATGAATCTTATTTAAACATATTAAAATAAGATATATTTCTCACTTATAATTTAAACTTGGTTCAATTTAAGGGATTAATTAATCTGTATCGCTATACAATTAATTAATGTACATGATTAGGGGATTGTGCTTTAGGTGTGACCTCAAGGGATTAATTGATACCACCACCCTACGAAAGTAACGTCAAGCTCAAGTGAGCCAATCGTTACCGATTAATGTTGACCAGTTGACTATAATATTCATCATCCCTTTATATTCTTATTATTGAGATTTAATTAAGTGATCGCACTATTGTTGACGACACTCACTTCAACAATCTCCCACTTGTCCGCGACAAGTGTGCGTCACCAATTCTCTTGTCCTATTACATATGACCCACTCAACGCAAGGTGTCTTGCAGGTCGTACTTGCATTTGATTTATCATGAATACTTTTCTTGCTCTGGAGAGTAACTGTCTGACCGGAATTATCTACTATAGATACCTTCCAAGCGTGGCCAAGCATTTTTAGCATACAACTCCTCGAGTGACCTTGAGATTTTAAAACAACCCTGACAAGAGGTGGACAATTCATATCGCACTATTCCCTTCTAATAGCCACAGCTCATCATGACCCAAAAGATGCCCATTTGACCATAGTTACGAAAGTCGTAGAGCATAAATCAAAGTCACTCTGAAACTGTGCCACCTTAGGCGAACAGTGTTTAGTCAAAGAATTGACTAAAAAAGAAAACTATAGTAGCTCCTGCCACGACCAGGTTACAAGAATTGCCAGAACTCTATAAGCGGTCACTACCCGACAGAACTCTATGTGATCGACTGGTCATCCCTTATGACCTTATGGCACATGAACTTGCCATCAATCGCATCACACTCTAGTCACTTGGAGAGGTCACCTCATATAAGCAACTAGGGTCTAATGCTGTGTTAATCCAGTCCACTTTAATAGAGTCAACGCATTTGGATATAACAAAGCACAAAAACGAGTTTTAGAAACTCAAACGATAAATGTGATTATCATATATGAACAATCAACACAATGTTATTGCTTAATATCATATAACCTTAAGTTTATTTCATCCATGACAATTCATGACGATCTTATTAAATGCAATAAAGGCTCGAGTAATGAATATACCATGTATTCATTTATTCCAACCTTGTGAATTGCTTTTTCCTTCCATCCAACATTATTCCTAATAACATGAATTCATCTACGTACAGGTATAGATCTCTATATAGTGTTGGGCTCTTTAACTTGAAAGATGCTCCTACTCGTTATCATGATAACTGATAAGTATTTAGGTGAAAGGATCTACCATTAGCTCCTTGTAAGCCACTTTATCCTCATCATAATGTACTAGGTCTTTATTTGTACAATTTCTAATGATCGACTATTCAATCATCCTTTTAGTTATTCGCTTCTTGTATAACAAAAGTACACCTAGGATTTCGATAAATCCTTATAAGTTTGGAAATTTGGGTTTTTGTAACCTTTACCGCATATCCAAATTTTCTATACGAAACACAAGAATGAATCCCTAGTTCTCCTTGAGAACCTTATGGATGTTCTTGTAGGCTATCAAATGACACTCACGTGGATTGATTTGTTATAGGCTTGTCATGCTTCCAGCATACAAGTCATTTAGGTACATGCATGTAATGGCATACATGATTGGCCTAATGGCGGCAGAAACATTATTACTCATGTGATCAACAACTCTTAGGTTCAATGGATGACTATGATTTTTTCATAGTGATCCCAATTTCATCAACATAAATAACCTATTCAACTTGTTGAAATAGATAAAGGGTCTTATCGATATAAGACACTTTTCTAAATGCCAAGCTAAAATCTTCTATTCCACAATAGATTTTGATTTTAGTGATAAGCTCCAACCACTCCTTTCAAAAAAGGTAATATGAATACGTCACTCACAATGAGTGATAAGTCATTCACGTGGAAGACAATTTCTCCCACTGAACTTCATGTCTTTACATGATAACTGTAACTCCCACTGAACTTCATGTCTATACATGACTTTAACTCCCACTGAACTTCATGTTTATACATGACTTCTCGACAATTCGAGTGACAGTCTTCTTATATCTCATAATAGAAAATATCATCATAACCTCTAAGGGTTGGTAGAAATGTTTGGCTTGTAACATGTACACATCCCATCCCAAATAGGTATTTGGACATGTGGTTTTGTTGTGTATTTTTTACACACATACTATGAGGTATTTTACTGATGATTTGGATCTAAGCATAGTTACGCATTAACTTAGCTTTTGCAGACATCTTCATGTCTATCTATGCAACTATATTTGGACAACTCCAAATAAAAAAATCTTCATGTCTATCGAATGATATATAAATGGACAACTCCAAATACATCATTCCATTGCATAGATTCCATTTAGTTTCATAAGGCTTTTTAGACAATCGAAATTTAAAGTTTCTAGGTACTTCCACTTCAAGAAAATTTTCTTTTGGTCTTATCACTAGTCCAAAGATTCACCTAAGAACGCTTTCTTTTGGTCTCCTCACTAGTCTTGAGTCTAACTTAAGAACATTTTCTTTTGCTTTCCTCACTAGTTCCTAACTAATTTTACGTTGTGGCTTATTTTCTCCCACTCGATCTTTAGAAAAATACAACTATTTTCTTTAGAAGATAGCCTTATGAGCCACAAACAATTTTGTACTTATACTCGTGAGGGAGGTGCAAGTATCACAAAATGACCTTAAGTGATCTACTAAAGACTTTATTGTAAAAACATTGGATCTTAGCTTTGAGATAGACTAATTATATAAGCTAAAGAGGTGGAATCATATTTATGTCATTTACTATCTTTATAAGTAATGTGGCCAATTAGTTTGGTAGATTCCCTACTTTGAGTTCAATAACTCAATTTAACTTAACAATTGATCTTTAAAAGTGAAAATCGAATTCTTAGTTTTTAAACTTATTATAATGATCCAATCATCATAATACTAATATGATCAATTTGAGTCGATACAATTTATATTAATAGTGCAAGTAGTGTATAATGATAATTTTAGAACGATAAAGTTTCAACAAACCAAGTGACTTGGGTTGAAAACCAAGTGACTTGGGTTGAAAACCAAGTGACTTGGGTTGATAAACAAGTCACCAAATATTCAATTACAACAATTGTTCTTGAAAATAAAAAACATCCATGTCCACCAAGGAAATAAAAAAATGTTCTTAATAACCATAATACATTCAAAAGGGAAGACAATCTCGAGGCCAAACTTTCTTAGGTCTTCAACCATGGTGAGCTACTTCTAGGTTGAAGAGCCTTCTTAGGCTTCCTTGTCCTTGCCCTTATCTTTGCTTGCGTGCCCTAATTACAATAAAAAGGGTAAGAATCACAAATCGTATCTAATACCAAAGTTGAGATCATAACATAAATGATAGGGATAAATATTTACCTACTGGATGAACCTTTCCAGCTTTGATATCTCCTAGATATTTAGAGCAATTTCTCTTCTAATGTCCCACACCATTATAATACTGGAATTTTTCCTCATTTGAGGCCCCCTTTTGTGGTTTGTGAGAGCTATTCTCAATAGCTTTTCCCTTGACTTTGGAGGTGGAGGGTTCTTCCCTTTGCTATCACCCTTTTTGAACTTTCCTTTGCTCTATTATTAATATGGAGCATCCTTGGAGATCCTAACATTTAGCCCCATGTCTCTCTCGGCTTGCACAAGCATATTGTGCAACTCATGGAGAGAGGTTTTCATGTTTTGCATATTGTAGTTTACCCTAAACTGCACATATGCTTTTATTTTCCCTAAGGAATGTAAAACTCGATCGATAACGAGTTGTTTTGTATGTCTACCCCTTGCAATTTAAGAGTCTCAACATGCTCAATCAATTTGAGTACATGAGGGCTAACCTTTTGGCCCTCTTTTAAGTTCATGTCGAAAAATGCGGAAGCCGCCTCATATTGTATGATCCTAGGAGCTTGTGGAAACATGATCACAAGCTTCGTGTAGATCTCATAGGCGGCCGTGCTCATCTTTATGGCACTCCTTTGGAGATCGGCCTCCATCGAGAAGATCCAAACATTTTTGATTGCGGCGAACTCTTTATGTAAGCCTCATAGGCTCCCCTTGCGGCGGTAGTTGACCTTTCATTAGGTATAGTGGGAGAGGCATCGGTAAGGTAACGAAGCTTGTCGTCATCTTTCGCGGCCAATTGGAGTTGCGCATCCCAATCGACAAAATTTGTACCGTTATTTTCTAATTTTCATCGATCCTTGAAGGATCGAAGCCATGAAACGTTTATGAGAGTTGGAGCGTTTGAGGTGGTGGATGAACTAGCAGTTGCCATTGCGAATAAACAATTGTAACTACAAATTTAAGACATAAAGGAAATGTCAACAATTATCGTTTTAAATACTTGTAAACATTTTAAACAAGTAATAACATTTTGAAGTAATAACATTTATTACCCCACTTACCCACCATAACAAGTTTAGTACCCCGCTGAGCCGAGCCTACTTCCTTGCAAAATTGAGATTCATGGGTTATACTATTTGGTAAGGGTTGATGTAACACCCGCAAATGTACCCTATTTTTATAGTAAAAATATTATACGGATACTTTTCAGCGAAATTTAGTTTTAGTCTAGATTAAATTTCCTGTGTCTAATTTAGAATTTCCGAGTTCGTTTTTGGACTTTACGAGAGATTCCGAGTGAGTTACGTCTTAAAGCGTTTATGGGCTTTTTCTCATGTTTTTCCATTTACTCCCTCATACTCCCCTTAAACCCTAAACTCCCTTATTCAACTTACTCCTTCTTCCTCACCATGTAACCACCCAAAGCCTAAGCTCCATTCATGATCAATCTTAAGATCATCGCTACTCCTTCATGACTTGTTCAAATCCGCTAAAATTCGTCTTAATCTTTCCCTCTCATCGTCCTCTATCTTAATTGGTAATAAAATTACCGTCTTTCTCGATTTTCAATTTATCCGTCTTTCTCAAAGGTGAATTATATTCATCTTTTGTTGTCTAATTGTAGGTGGTGACCTTCAAGACCTCGACAAAGACTACTACTTGGTAGAAGAGGACCTAGACGAGGATTGAAGACGCAAAAAGGTAACGGTGAAGGGTTACTCGATATCATTACCTGTTTTAATGTGTTTTCTATGTTAGTAATCGTAATTAGAATAGGATTAGTAATCATAGGAATTGTGTTGTTGATGATAGTTGTTGTTAGTTGATAATTGATAATGAGAATTGATGATTAATGATGTTAGTTGATGTTTGTTGTATGATGTTTGAGATGATGTGATGATTTTCGTGCATAAGATGTTCCAGCCGGCCGACCGGCTGTGAAATGGCTGTATATTATTTGTGTAACGTAAAATTTTTGGTGTTATATAGGTCTCAGCCGGCCGACTCGCTGAGACACATCCCATATTGCCTTCATTTTTCTCAAGTGACATTGGTCCCAGCCGGGTAGCCGGCAGCCGGTCCCTTTGACCGGCTGGGATACGCTGTTTTTTGGTTGGTTTTCAATTGTTACCATTGGTGCCAGGCGGGTAGCCGGCACCCAGTCCCCTTGACCGGCTGGCACACTCTGACTTTCTCTTTACTTTTCTTTCTTATGTTTTCATTTATAATAGTTCGCATGGTTCGTTTATCGTATAAATTTACGTAATGACTTTAAATATTCATGTTTAGAATATATGATATTCCATTCGCTTGTATCGCATATTTAGTGACGGTTTTTGATATGTCCCTCTTTGAGTCGGTTTTACAAATGTTACGGTTTAAGCACTAATTGTTAAGTGCTTTGTACTCTCATTCCCCGGCTACCTCTTCGTTCGTAAGGCTGGAATGTCGGAACGAGGAGTGTATCCTTACTGCTTAATTACATGTGTTAGTGGGCATATGACGACGTTGTTGGGAGGCGAACGCTTTGCGTTGATCGACCCGGCCGTCAAATGTTGTATACTTGCGAGGTGGTGTCATTGCATGTAGCGTACCGCTTGTCTTTGATGCTTGTGCCCTTTCCGCCTCTTTCGTGAAGGTTGACCGAATTTGGGGTACTCGGCTTCTATTTGGTTGATCGAGTCTTGGATGCGAAACGTTTATCGCATGTCGAATCGGAAAATGTTATTTCGAGAGTCTGGCCAGGTTTAGACTAGGATCGGATATTTATATCGTCGTCCTACCAGGAGGAATTGTGTCTACATATACAAAATGATGAATCGTGTATGCGTTCAAGAAAATGTTGATCCCGTGGATGCGATTTTAATCACAACGGCAATGCACATGGTGCTAGTGCATGTCATTTATTGTGAGAGATGTTGTCAACGTATCGTACGTTTGAATGGATGATTATATGATTGATTATTTGTGATCTTTGGATGAGTTGGCATGGTTTGTTTGTCGAGTGTCAGTGTTATCAAACTTATGCCGCTAACGGTGAGATGCAAGCCCTAGTGAGTGTATGGTTGCCTAAGAGTGTCTTTCCCGAGTCTATCTATAGTATGATGTTTACGGTTTTGTACTTCATGTGCTCATATCTTTATATATTGAATTGCCTATTTATCATTTTCGTAATTCACATGTATATTTATATATGCATGCTTCTACCTAAGTATTTCCGTTTAAGTTCGTTATTTGTGATATGGCTGGGAGAACCCGGAGTTACTCCCCACTGACTGTGGCGTTCATGTTTTTCATGGATGAACATGTTGCTTGCTTGGATGGATTTTGCTTGTTGTATTTTGGGTTCGGGTGTGAGATACCGGGCGTTGGTCTTGCCGAATCACCCGTAGACGTTTATTAGCTAGTTGCTAAACAACTTTGATATTTGATAACATTTTGAGAGACTACGTCTCTTGTAATATATTATACTTTGGTTTGTAATTATTGCCATTCCGCGTATTTTTATCTTACCATGTAAAAAGTGTTAAAAATACCATATCTTCCGCTATATAAATCACATGCTTGTTATGTTTTATTTCCGCATTCGCGAGGGTTGTCACAGTTGGTATAAGAGCTTTAACGCTCCTGACACACACACGTGAACCCTAAACTTAAATTGCTTGACCTTGAAATAATAAATGAGAGATGGGTAAAAATTAAGGACTTTACTTGGTAGTCTATTTGTTTATGCTAAGTGTTAGGATTAACTTAATTTGTTTTTGTTTCTTATGAAGATGGTTAGACCTCGACTAGAAGAGAATGTCATCCTAGAGGCTTTTACGCAAGTGTTGAAGAATCAACAAGATGCGGCTAATGCTCATGCCGAGCAAGTCCCTCCTCGAAGAGAAGACAAACACCAATGAGGCTATGCTTGGGTGGCTAGCCAAATTGCTAGAAGCAAGATCGTGCCATATGGTGGAGAAACGGACCCTACCGAGCTTTCAGAGTGGTTTCGGGAAATGGAAAAGCAATTTGACTTATACCATGTCCGTGAAGAGGACAAGGTGAGGATTGCTAAGCATTTCCTTGTAAGGGAAGCCGATAATTGGTGGGCGATTACTAGTGCCACCGCTACTCTTAAAGCCGATTTTAATTGGGCTTGTTTCAAGGCTCTTGTCGAAGGCCGATTCTATCCTAAGGAGCTCAAGCAACAAAGGCTCAAGGAGTTCATTGATTTCAAGCAAGGTGACTTGACGGCTTAAGACTTCACCACACAATTCAACAAGCTTACTCATTTCGCACCGAGGCTCATCAAGGATGATGAAGACCGAACTTTCTACTACCGCAACAAGCTTAGTGCTTTACTCCAAAGCAAAGTGAGGAGAAATTCTACCTCTTTTGGAGATATATGATGATGCACTATGGGCCGAGAACTCCATGAGGGCTATAAAAGATGAAGCAATGATGAAGAATCCCTCTTATTCCTTCACTCCTAGGCCGAACTTCTATGGAAAAAGGTCGTTTATACCTTCGTCTTCCAACTCTTATGCCAACAAGAGGAGATTTAATCCTCCCCAATCCTCCCCCAAATGCACCCGCTCCCTTCATTCCTCGAGCTACTTCTAACGTGCCTCATAGGCCTTATGCTCCCCTCACGCTCAAGCTCAAGGTCGCTTTTGTAACCGTTGTAGACAACCACAACACCCCGGTGTAGCATGTTACAACCGACCTTATGTTTGCTTCTTTTGCCAAAAGACGGGTCACCGTTATGATGATTGCCCCGATCGAAATTTGCCCCCTCTAATTGCCAAACCCAAGGGATCTATCTTCGTTCTAAGCCGAGCCGAAGCCGATGCTCATCCAAAGATAATTACGGGTATGTTCTCAATTTTAGAGCAACCGTGTCTTATTCTATTTGATACCGGTGCTTCTATGTCCTTTGTGTCTTCAACTTATGTTGATAAATTATCTATTGAGCCTACTTCTATTGAGCCTACTTCGGGGCAATCATCATAACGGTGACCCGTCTTTTGGCAAAAGAAGCAAACATAAGGTCGGTTGTAACATGCTACACCGGGGTGTTGTGGTTGTCTACAACGGTTACAAAAGCGACCTTGAGCTTGAGCTTGAGGGGAGCATAAGGCCTATGAGCCACGTTAGAAGTAGCTCGAGGAATGAAGGGAGCGGGTGCATTTGGGGGAGGATTGGGGAGGATTAAATCTCCTCTTGTTGGCATAATAATTGGAAGACGAAGGAGTAAACGACCTTTTTCCATAGAAATTTGGCGTAGGAGTGAAGGAAGAAGAGGGACTCTTCATCATAGCTTCATCTTTGATAGCCCTCATGGAATTCTCGGCCCATAGTGCATCATCACACAATTTCCCAAAGGAGGTAGAATTTCTCCTCACTTTGCTTTGGAGTAAACACTAAGCTTGTTGTGGTAGTAGAAAGCTCGGTGTTCATCATCCTTGATGAGCCTCGGTGCGAAATGAGCAAGCTTGTTAAATTGGGTGGTGAAGTCTTGAGCCGTCAGATCACCTTGCTTTAAATCAATGAATTCCCTGAGCCTTTGTTGCTTTAGCTCCTTAGGATAAAAACGGCCTTCAACAAGAGCTTTGAAGCAAGCCCAATTGAAATCGGCTTCAAGAGTAGCGGTGGCACTAGTAATCGCCCACCAATTATCGGCTTCCCTTACAAGGAAATGCTTAGCAATCCTCACCTTGTCCTCTTCACGGACTTGGTACAAGTCAAATTGCTTTTCCATCTCCCGAAACCACTCTGAAAGCTCGGTAGGCTCCGGTTCTCCATCATACGGCACAATCTTGCTTCTAGCAATTTGGCTAGCCACCCAAGCATAGCCTCGTTGGAGATTGTTTCTTCAACACTTGCGTAAGAACTTCTAGCATAACATTCTCTACTAGTCGAGGTCTAACCATCTTCATAAGAAACAAAAACAAAACAAGTTAATCCTAACACATAGCATAAACAAATAGACTACCAAGTAAAGTCCTTAACTTCTACCCATCTCTCATTTATTATTTCAAGGTCAAGTAGTTTATGTTTAGGGTTCATGTGTGTCCGTCGGGAGCGTTAAAGCTCTGATACCAACTGTGACAACCCTCGCGAATGCGGAAAAAAAAACAAAACAAGCATGTGATTTATATAGCGGAAGATATGGTATTTTTAAAACTTTTTACATGCTAAGATAAAAATACGAGGAATGTCAATAATTACAAACCAAAGTATAATATAATACAAGAGACGTAGTCTCTCAAAAAGTTATCAAATATCAAAGTTATTAGCAACTAGCTAAACATCGTCTAGGGGTGAATCGTCAAGGCCAACGCCCGCTAGCTCACACCCGAACCCAAAATACAACGTGAAAAATCCATCCAAGCAAGCAACCTGTTCATCCATGAAAAACATGAACGCCACAGTCAGTGGGGAGTAACTCCGGGTTCTCTCAGCCATATCACAAATAACGAACTTAAACGGAAATACAAAAGTAGAAGCATGCATATATAAATATACATGTGAAGTACGAGAAGAATAAATAGGCAATTCAATATGTAAAGATATCGGTACATGAAGTACAAAACCGTAACCATCATACCATAAATAGACTCGGGGAAGACATTCTTAGGGAACCATACACTCACTAGGGCTTGCATCTCACCGTTAGCGGCATAAGTTTGATAAGATTGAGACTCGACAAACAAACCATGCCAAGTCATCCAATGATCACAAATAACCAATCACATAATCATCCATCCAAACATACAAATACGTTCATAACATCTCTCACGGTAAATGACACGTACTAGCACCGTGTACATGGCAAGTATGATTAAAATCGCATCCACGGGATGACATTTCCCTGAACGCATACACGATTTAACATTTCATATATGTAGACTAATTTCCTCCTGGTAGAACGACGATCATAATACGGTCCTAGTCTAAATCTGGCCGGACTCTCGTAATCACATTTTACTATTCGACATGCGATTACATTTCGCATGCAAGACTCGGTCATACATAGAAGCCGAGTACCCCAAATTTGGTTAACCTTCACGAAAGAGGCGGAAAAGAGCACAAGCATCATAACAAGCGGTACGCTACCTCCAATGACACCACCTCTCAAGTATACAACATTTGACGGCCGGGTCGATCAATGCAAAGTGTTCGCCTCCCAACAACGTCGTCATATGCCCACTAACACATGCAATTAAGCAGTAAGGATACACTCCTCGTTCCGACATTCCAGCCTTACGAACGAAGAGGTAGCTGGGGGAATGAGAGTACAAAGCACATAACAATTATTGCTCAAACCATAATATATGTAAAACCAACTCAAAGTGGGATATATGAAAAACCGTCACAAAACATGCGATCCAAGCGAATGGAACATCATATATTCTAAAAATTAATATTTAAAGCCATTACGTAAGTTTATACGATTAACGAACCATGCGAACTATTATAAATGAAAATATAAGAAAGAAAAGTAAAGAGAAAGTCAGCGTGTGCCAGTCGGTCAAGGGGACTGGCTCCCGGATACCCGGCTGGCACCAATGTATCATTTGAAAACCAACTAAAATACAGCGTCTACCCAGCTGGGACCATAAGACATATGAGAAAATGAAGGTAATATGGGAGGTGTCTTAGCCGGTCGGCTAACCGGCTGCCGGTCGGCTGGCTGAGACCTTCATAACATCAAAATTATTACGTAACACAATTAATATACAACCACTTCCCAGCGGGTCAGCTGACCGGTGGCCGGTCAGCCGGCTGGGACCAATTATGCACGAAAATCTTTGCCTAACACCAATGAACATCAACCAACATCAATTATCATCATCAATCATTCATTCTCATTAACAATTATCAACTAACAACAACTATCGTCAACAACACAAATTCTATGAGTAATCATCCTATCCTAATTACGATTACTAACATCAAAAACACATTTAAATCACGTAAAGATATCGAGTAACCCTTCACCGTTACCTTTTTGCGTTTTCAATCCTCGTCTAGGTCCTCTTCTATCAAGTAATAGTCTTTGTCGAGGTCTTGAAGGTCACCACCTAGAACTAGACAACAAAAGATGAATATAATTCATCTTTGAGAAAGACAAATAAATTGAAACGTGAGAAAGACGGTAATTTTATTATTAATTAAGATAGAGGACGATGAGAGGGAAAGATTAAGAGGAAGTTTAGTGTATTTGAGCGAGTAATGGAGGTGTAGTAATGATCTTTAGCTTGATCAAGAATAGAGTTAGGTTTTTTGGTGGTTACTTGGTGAGGAAGAGGAGCAAGTTGAATGAGGGAGTTAGGGTTTAAAGGAGAGTATGAGGGAGTAAGTGGAAAAACATGGGAAAAACCCATAAACGCCTAATGACGTAACTTACTCGGAATCTCGCGTAAAGTTCGAAAACAAAATCGGAAAATTCTAAATTAGACACGGGAAATTTAATTCTAGACTAAAACTAAATTTCGCTGAAATGTATCCGAAAAATATTTTTACTATAAAAATAGGGTACATTTGCGCGTGTTACAGAAAGAAAATAAATAAGAAAACTTAAAAATAAAGTTAAACGAATCAGATTAACAGCGATAATACGATTAATAATCGATTTATTTAACGAATTAAACTACGTTGAAGCGACCCAGGAAGTCCAGGGACAAAACACAACCCAGAACAGGCGCAGCATGTGGTGCGTCCTTTGGAGAAGGCGTACCCTTTCCTGCGTCTTTTCTTGAGCTGGGTTTTGGCTGTGAAGCCAGAATCCGCGATTATTTTGTGTTCGTTTGTATGTTTACGGTTTATTATTGATCTACAAGTCGGATTGAAGTGATTTAGTAGATTTTAACTATACTAAACTATATCAAAGACGGATCTAAGGATTAGATATGAACGAATCTAACCTTTTGAAACATGATATTCAATTAAAGACGATAAAAACCCACTAACATCGATTATTAGGGATCTAAGTCAAGAACTATATAAATAAATTTAAAGTAATGTTAAAAGGTAAATTATGAAAGACTAATAATAAAAAAAAGGTTTAAAAACGGTTTTAACATGAATCCTACATGAATCTTACACAATTTATACAATGCAAAAGATAAAATAAAGTACAAGACGAGATTATTAAACCCTCGGACTTACATGTTTGACGAAACGAGTTAACTGAGTTGTCTTTTAGCGATAGCTCGACTCGATGTAATGTAAGTGCCCTCAAAAGTGGAAATTTAATGAATAAATTTGATTTATTAGGTTGAGTTCGTCAAATTGGTAGGTCAATGCATAACGAGACAGGTACCAAGAAGGATCTGAGCTTACGTGGTCGATTGATCAAGAACGTAGTTGTTAAGAAGCTTAGAGAAAGGTCTAGAATGCAAAGAGAGAGAAAGAAGGGGCGGAACACTACCGCGCCTTAAAAGTATGCACGAACCTGTCCTTAATTACATAGGGAGAAATCCGAAGAGTTTTGGAATTACTCAAACACGGAAAGAAATCTAGAAAATTTTCCGGAAACAGGCAAAACAAGCTGGGTAAGAGGCGCAGCAAGAAGTGCGACCCTTGGAAAAGGCGCAGCACCTGCTGCGTTACTTCCTGAGCTGTCTCCTACTTTGAAAGAAAGATTTCCGCATTTCTTTATGGTTTTGCGGTAGATTTCGAATTCTTTCTAAATACGAATATGGATATAATTTACCAAAAAGGATAAGTTTTGAAATATTAAAATATCTGGAATATTCTCGAGCGTTCAGGCATGGTTCTAAAAGACGGTTTATAGAAAATGAAGCACTTTTTGACCCGGACTCCAAAATGACTCTAATGACTGTATAAACGCCCAAATTGGCATGTAGATGACGACCAAGGGGTAGACACAAGTGTTTGAGTTATCACTTGATGACAGACTTATGAACTGTCATATATAAATCGTTTCGCATACCAACCTTGCGACCCAATCTTACTAGGTGGTTGACGGAAGGTGCAGATTCGAGGTATCTACACCAACAATGGACTAGGGTTTCACGTGTGGTCAAGGCCTATGAGCCATTGGCACCTGTGATTAACTATAAGTGTATTTAGGGTTTAAGTAAGATGTAAACTTAGGGGTTGTTTGGTTGCATGTAGGAAATGCACTTCCATAGGCATTTTCACTTCACATGATTTTACATTTCATGTGAATTAGAAAAACTTGTTTGGTTGCATGTAGGAACTCTAATTCCATAGGAATTTCCACTTACCTAGGGGGACCTAGGTAAGCAACTTCCTCCATTTTGGAGGAATTGGAATTCATGGGAAGTCTCAATTCATGTGAATTGTGTCAACCAAACAACTCACCATTTTTACAATTCACATGAATTAGAGTTCCTATGTTTTTGAAGGGGTAACCAAACAACCCCTTAATATCTTTCTTGTTACACAAGGGAGGCACGTGGTTTGCTAGGGTTTAAATTTAACCTAATTATCCAAGGGAGGCCACGGTTAGAGTTGGGGTTTCTAATAAAAACCTAGTTTGCCTCTCTACTTTAAATACCCATGCTTTCCATGCATTTAAAACTAAGGTTTTCATACTCGAATTCATCTTTTGCAAATTATTTTGCAAAAACCGTATTTTCAAAAAGCCGCATTATACTCGTGAATTGTTATTGAGAAAATTTTTATTGGATAATAGTGCTAGAATTGTTTCTTATACGTTCCATTGTGTGAACACCAAGAACAGTCAAAACACTTTCTTATTACCGTAAGATAGAATCGAGTATTTAGCGATACTCAACTTTGAATCGAGTATTTAACGGTACTAAACTTTGAGTTACAACTAGAGTTAGTTATACGAGTAGGGTTGATAATTTAGTAATCCGGAGTAGGTACAAAAATTATTAATCGAGAAATAGTGAACGTAGGTTTCAACATGTGAAACTGAACCACTTCAAAAATCCTTGTGTCTCGTGCCTTTTTATTTGTTTATGTATTTTATTATTTCCATAAACGTTACAATTAATTAGTTGGGTTGAATTTTATCAATAAATTCAAACCAAATATTACTACTACACGCTTATACGGACAATCGAAAAGTAGGCATACTTTATTTATACTCAATTCACCCCCCCCCCCCCCCTTGAGTATTTGGGATCAATAGACTCTTCAATTTGTACTAGAGCCTCGTGCTCCTGATTGCCTAACAGCATAGAGATTGATCCATTTGTTTTATTTTTTTGCCTATTTTAAATCTTTTTTATCTCGTGTGAATTGGATTCCAAACACTTAAAAGCTTCCATCTTTGAAGGGAAAAAATATTGTCTTTGGAAGAACATGATGACACACTATATTATCGAACATGATTGGGAATGTTGGAAGATCATCCCAAACGGTCCTAATAAAATTATAGTCGTATCTGAAAACGGCACTACTTATGAGAAAGACGAAAATGACTATATTGAGGCTGACTACTGTAAAGTTGAGAAAAACTCGACAGCCATGACGTTATTGTAAAACGGCATGATGAGTACTGAATTTGATAGATTCTCGTCTTGTAGTACGACAAGGGAAATATGGGATGGTCTTGAACTTGCATACGAATGTAATGCCCTTGTGAAAAAGCTTAGGATTGATGTACTCATTCAAAGGTACGAACTCTTCTCAATGAAGAAGAATGAATCAGTCAACCAGTATGTCGGCACGTTTTTCAAGTATAACGAATGAACTCCGAAATCTTGGGAGAAAATTCGATTATGAGGATATCGTAAAAAAAGTCCTTAGGAGTCTTTCTAAGAGATGTACATCTAAGGTGACTGCGATTGAAGAATCAAGAGATCTCACTCTTCTAACCTACAAAGAACTAATTGGTTCCCTCATGGCTCACAAGCACCCACTCGACAAGCCAGATGAGGACTCTAGCAAAGGTAAAGGTATAGCTTTGCAAACCAAGGATGGTAAAGAGGATATAGAAGAGGAAACCGTCTTGTTTGCAAAGCATTTTAGAACGAATCTCTTCAAAGGAAAGCAATCAAAAATCAACACCAATAAAATTTTGAACAAAAAGCTCAATGAGTCTAAACTTTCTTTCACCAATAAAGGATGCTTCAAATATGGCGAGACTGACCACATGATCAGAGATTTTCCCACAAGGGAGACGATTAAAGACAAAGCAAAACGGGACAAGAATAAAAGAGAATTCAAGAAAGTCATGCTAACATCATGCTGGGAGACCTCGACACTGAAGATGACAAAGAATCTGATGATGAGGAGGTCGCAAATCTTTGTTTAAGCAACATTAGTCTTGACCTAATTACTGACAGTGATGATGAGAATAACAACTCAAGCTCATAATTCTGCTTGATAGGAGAATCAGACTCGGACAACGAAATTGACGAACTAAGCTTTATTCGCCTTAAGAATCAAGTTAAAAAATTACCTAGGAGTGTTATGATAAATTATATTGAACAAACCCTTGATCAATGTCGTGAGCAAAGTCTTGAAATAAATCAATTGAAAGTGAAAATCCTTGACATTGCCAAAGAGAATCAACATCTAAACACCAAAACCAGAAAGTTGAGTTCTAAAGTTAAGGCTAATTCAGCCACAACCTCTGAATCCAACGATGATCAGAAAATAGCTCCTGAGTCTAAAGTTATAGCTAATGAAGCTATAACCTCAGAGTTAAAACTCAACATTAAACATCTTGAGGCCAAGGTTATAGCTAATGAAGCCAGAACCTAAGAGTTGAGAAAAGTTAACGAACTTCTAAAATATGAGATAAAAGCTAAAGATGCGATAATCTCATAACAAATGAAGGAAATTGACTCTTCCTCTTAGAAAATTAAAGGAATCCAAAGCTCAAATATCAAATATTAAGAAACAACACTTAGATGCAGTTTTAATTAATAATAAACGCTTTCAAGACTTTCGTGATAACCTTAAGGATAATAGCTAGTTCCTCTACAAATCTAGAGACAGCCCATTCTGAATGTCAAAAAGTAAAGTCCATGACAAATGGGAAGGTAGTACCACTGTTTTAAATTTCTTAAACGAACAATCTGACAATAACATGAAGATGTGCATAGGACACGAGTGTTATGGCCGTAGGGATCACTCTAAATGCAAATAATCTACTCCTTCTGAACGTGCTTTCAATAAAGAAAATAAGTTAATTTACCTGAGTATCTTATTTGCAATTATTGTGGTCATACATGTCATCTCCTAAAAAATTGTGACAAGCAGACAAATGACCTAAAAAGAAATATAAATTTTGTCAGAGCCTCTAACACACAAGAGGAAGAAGACATGTGTCCTAATCCAGAACCCCTCGTAGAAGAAGTCAGAAATAATAAACATCGTTGGTTCTACGATATGAGTTTTGCTTATAAGAAGAAACCTAACTTGCCTAATGATGCGAGTCGTTATACACCAAAAATAAAAGCCTAAGTCTACTAACTAAAGAAGATAGCGGAAGTAGGGTCGATCTCCACAGGGAGGAAATTAACTAACTGTAATCTAAGTCTGTCAGTCACAGTCTGGGGGTTTTGATTTGGTTTTAAACTAAACTAAGTAAGATTTAAGGGAAGAGAAATAAAGGTAGAGGTTCACACAAAATAAATCAGATAAAGGAAAAATATGCTAGGATTCGGTCTACTGCAATATCGGCATCTACGGGTCAACTAAGTCAGTCAATCTATCAATGAGAAGGGCAATGGTTTTCTCCTCTCGATCTCAAACCACCTTAGGGATTTTCCTAATTAACTCTCGCCCTCTTAGGAGTCACCTATCAATTCTAAGCAAGCCTTTCCCTTCCAATCTCTCGATCCAGGTCGGGGTTAACTACCTAGCTAGTCTCCTGCGTGCACTCATTCAACTAACCTCAATTATATTGCTAAGATTGATTCTCATATTCAAGATTAACTAAAATACTTTATCCTATCATGCCTTTATTACAGTTTTCCTCATCCTAACATATAAGGGAATTAGCTACTCATACTATTAATGATGCTAGCAATAAAGACGACTGAATATATGACATTAGACATGATATAATCGTAATTAACAAGGATAAAGAACAATAACGCAGCAATTAAGAAAGGTAAAACAGTAATTAAGACTAGAACAAAGATTAAGAATAAAGGAGAGAAAAGAGTTTACAATCTTAGCAAATCCGGCGTAAAGAACAAATCCGCATCGATAATAAACCCGAATGTAAACTTAAAGATTAAGAAATTCAGAAACTAATTTTGAATGATAAGTGTCTGCTAAGTAGTCGATAATAAATCTCATTAATGACAAACTAAGAGTCTTATATAATGCATAACACGACTTCTAACCTAATTAGTCGACGGACTTAAGGCCCGTGACAGATTTCACTCGATCGAGGGAAAATCCCCTTCGATCGAGGCCTTTATTCGAGAATATCAGTCGATCGAGGACTTCATCCTCTCGATCGACCAATTCTTCAACAGCTACCCCTCGATCAAGCAGATGACAGCTCGATCGAGGTTTTCTCTAGCAACAAATCCTCTCTATCGAGTAGAGAGTCACTCGATCGAGTCTTCTTCATCAGTACTCACCTCGATCGACCAAAGATATGGTCGATCGAGGTCCTCTGGCCTAGCATATAGTGTTGGTCGTGGCTTTGGACTTGATTGTGAGCGATTTCACGCTTTCCCATGCAAGAGCTTCTGTTCCGTTCCTTCCATTCTCCTAAATGCATGCAAAGTGGACTGTTTTGACTCAGTTTCCGCTACTACGCAGCTTGTACCTACAAAATGGTAATGAAAGTACAAAGTAGCCAAATAGGGGCATATAGTGACATAATATCACCTAAATGACATAGAAATGCGTGCATAAATGGACTAAAAAGTCTATATAAAATTCACGCATCAAACTTCCCCAAACCAAACCTTTGCTTGTCCTCAAGCAAACTAAATGCAGATATATGGGACTAAATGAACCTAGGGGAATGGAGTAAGTCTCAGACCTAGCTACAAGTCAATGCTAAACCGTTTAATGCACTCATTCAATCGCTACAAAGCTTAATACGAAAGTGATCGAATTTATGCAATCTTGGAAATAAATTAGACTTTCGACCCTGCAAGACTCAACCAAATTCGGACTCTCACGGGTCACTCTTCTCTCAAAAAGCAAATGGTAAGTAAATATGTATATGAAAGAGAGAAGAAAATATAGTCACTCACCTAGACTACGACCGACACAACATTCACCGCTAACTAATATGAAAGATGATTCAAGTACCGTACACACGTATAACCACCGTTCAAGTACTATCACGTGCTGAACATTTGCAAAAATATGGATATGTCAGGCTAATTGGTAAGAAGGGGCAAAACAATTAATGAAAATGTGAGGGTAAATAGCCAAGCTAGTTCCTAACAAGACCGTAATAGAACTCGTTCCATTCTTCCAACTATCAAAAACTAAGCTCGATGCCTTAACATATCTAGGCATATACAACACAAATCCCATAAAACACCTCGACAAATAATAATAAGCATAGGAGGTGTAAATAACAAAAACTTCAGCCAATTATTTTTTTCTCATTATATATTTTTTTTTTTTTCATTTTTTTTTTTTTTTTTTTTCTTTCTTGGCTGATCGAGGGAAAAACCCCTCGATCGAGTGAAATAAGTCACTCGATCGAAGTAACATACAGCAACATCTGCTCGATCGAGCTAAAAGCTGCTCGATCGAGGTACTATTCATCACTTCTAAACCCACTCCAATCAATGAAAACGAGTCAAAAACTGACACAACAGTAAAATATACCTCGACTACTAAACTAGCTCGGCAAAGGTAGGCCCAGTTTAGAATGTAGTTAAGGGCAACAGGCAGATATGGCTTTATCTGTAGTTAATGGGGTAAAATGAGGAAAAGGGAGATGCAAATATTCTCAAAACACGTAATACCCACCACAAACCCAATGCGTGCAGGCAATAAGAAATCAAAGTTCATATACAAGCAAATGACACGAGATGTGGGGAGTAACTACTCTCATTCCTAGATGAACTGGTCATATATGTCACCAGTTATAGGCTCTAAAACTCAGAATATATAAGTAGTTTGCCAAAATATTGAGTCAAGTCTAATAGTCAAATTTAAATTCCAAGACAAAATGCAATAGTTCACTACTTCGATTTTACTAAGTAAGTCAAGAATGGTGCAAGGAATAGCATAAAATAGACTTGTAGTGCAATTTCATCACGAACAAGACTCCAATCCGACTCGACTATATGCAAAAATAAACGTGATATTTTTGATTTTTTCAAGTTTTTTCTATTTAACATGAATTGTAAACGTGAATGCAATACAAATGGAAATGCAGACGCAAAAGGATGCAAAACACCTCCCCAAACCAAAACACACAATGTCCTCATTGGCTACAGCACAACAGCATATAAGGGAAAGGGAAACACAACCTAATTCATGTTCCTAAGGGATGAAATATATACAAAGAATGGAAAAAATAAATAGAAAAACTCACAAAACAACAGCTTCCCCAAACCAGCATCAAACTGGGGAGCTTCCCCAAGTCTCTCGATCGAGTAACAATTTACTCAATCGAGGGGTTTTTCCTATTTGCACAGCCTTCGACTTTTAGCAATTGATTTCCGCTTTTTTTTCCTGCAAAAACGATACAAAACGATACCCAAAAAATACCAAAAAATGTCTAACCGGAAAAGTAAATTATTTATCTAAACTAGGGATTATAATGTCACGTCTAATCTGAGTAAATAGTCTAATTGTCTAACGAAAACGCAATAAATTGTTATTTACAAATTGCACGGGCTTGCAAACCCGGCTAATAACCAATCAGTTTTGTGACAAGGCCACCGTCAGGCCTTTGACTTGCGGAATTATCCTCAGCTGCGGTAATTTACGACTTCTTTTTCCACACATACGATCCTTTCTTGGAGGCTAGCTCCACTTCCGAATCACTCGAATTTGTGCGAACTCCTTTGTCCTTCTTGGACTTCTTCTTGATACCATCACGCGAATATGGCTCTCCCTTCTTCAGCTCCAATGCTGCCGATCTATTATCTGTAAGACAACACACTACAGTGCGTTCCTCCAATTCGCTCCCAATCTGGGGCGGAGGTGTTACGGTAGCAAAAGGAATATCACAAACATGAGTTATAGGCTCGATAGGAACCGAAGCTTTGTCATGCATAAACAAATCAGGTGTGATGTCAGCTAAGGGAAGCGCGTGACATGGTGAAACAAGCATGGGACCTTTACTAGCACGAGACTGAGTGAAAACTAGGTTCTCCCCACCTATCTGAAAAGTTAATGTCCGTAACCTGACCTCAATAACCGCTTGCGCAGTATGCAAGAACGGTCTTCCCAAAATGATGGGAGTGTGAGAATCCTCAGGTATGTCCAATACTATGAAGTCGACCGGGATAAAGAATCTCCCAATTTGCACAAGTACATCCTCTATGACTCCTAAAGGTCGGGACAAGGTCCTATCTGCCATTTGCACCGCCATGTTGGTACACTGAAACTTGGTGAAGCCTAACCGTTTGGCTAAAGACAAAGGTAAGACACTAACACTAGCTCCTAGGTCACATAACGCATTATCTATAAGATAGGTACCTGTATGACACATTATGGAAAAGCTACATGGGTCGGACAGTTTAGGTGGGCATTTGTTCTGGAGGGACGCGGAGCATTCCTCAGTCAAAGCTACAGTCTCTATAGTATCGACTGACCTCTTACGTAAAAGAATTTCACGCATAAATTTCAAGTAAGAGGGTACCTTTAATAAGAGGTCTGCAAATGGAACATTCACCTTAAGATCGCGTACAATGTCAGCGAACCGAACAAATTCCTTCTCGACCTTAGCCTTCTTCAACCGACCGAGAAACGGAATTGGTACGTCAGGTGATCCACGTTGCATATCCTTCACAATCGCGTTGTTAATCATCCGCTTGCTTAACCCCTTCGATCGAGCTTCTCGCTCATTAGGACTCATTGATCGAGTATCGATGTCACTCGATCGATCATTCTTGGAACTCAAACAACTCGATCGAGCAGCATCATCAGTCAAAGTACTTGATCGATCAACTAAACCTTCTCGATCGAGCTTCTGTCTTTCTGATTCACTCGATCGAGGAACAACAATCTCACGATCGAGTGAATTTCCCTTCAAATCATTCGATTGACTAGAATAAGCTCCTCGATCGATCACAATATCAGCATCAGCCTTCAAAACATTGGAATGCGCATTAGAGATATCAGCAACGGTACCAGCAGGACTGTCATAAGCGAGACCGCTTCGCATAGTGATCATGTTCAGTGTTTCCTTGTTTTTATCGGTCTCGGACGGTAACTGGCCAGGTTGCCTAATCGATCTAGCTCCCGCCAACTGAGCAATCTGCGACTCCAAGAGTTTAATGGTAGCATTCGTTGCTTGATCAGGTTTGCTCAATTGGGTAGCTAAAGCTTGTATCATCGACTTTAGCTCTCCAACTTCTGAAATTCCTCCAGATAAGGAACTAGCTTGTTGTGAAGACTGGATTTTTTGGAATCCTTGCTTATGCGGCGGTTGATAAGTCGGCTGCTGTGGTGGAGTAGTAGGATTTAGGACATTCTGGCTCGTCCATCTCAAGTTGGGATGGATATTCCCTTGATTATAGTATCCACCCCCTTGACGATATTGTTGAAAGGAACAAACTTGCTCCTTTTCTGCAAGACAATCTACAGCCGTGTGACCAGTTTCGCCACACCTTTCACAAGTGATCACTTCATCTCGCTGCAGCAAATGAACCGTCTGCTGGTTATCTGCAGCCTGCTTCTCCCATTTGTCAAGTCTGACATTCAGTTTATCAAATTTAGCATCCAGACCGTCAGAATCAACACTAGCTACTGTCCGTGTACCACTTCGCGGATTACCATATTCAACACAGTGGGTTGCCATCTCCTCGATCAATTTCCAACCCTTATCATCATCTATCTCCTTCTAGAATCTCCCGTTCGATGCGGCATCTAAGATAGCTCGATGATCATCATACAACCCGTTGTAAAACTGATTACATAGAAACCACTGTTCGAACCCATCGTGAGGAACAGACCTCACTAGCGTCTTAAATCGATCCCAGGACTCATAGAGATTTTCATGAACTGTCTGCTTGAAATTTGTAATCTGACCCCTCAAAGCATTCGTCCTCTGTGGTGGAAAATACTTCTTTTAGAAAGCCAGTGCAAGTGTAGTCCAGTCAGTAATGCCAAGTTCTTCTCTATTCAGATTCTTCAACCAATCTTTGGCATTGTCGGTAAGAGAAAAAGGGAACAAGACATCCTTGATCTTGTCTTGTGTCACTCATTTAGAAACTGGAATAGAAGAGCAGTAATCAACAAAAGTCTCCATATGCTTTCTCGGATCTTCCCCAGCCATACCCCTATACTTGTCCTGCTGAACAAGCTTGATATAAGACGGACGAAGATCAAAAGAAGTTCCGTCTTCGTCCGTTGCAAGTTTGAATCCCTGGGGTATACATGCAGCGGTGGGCTTAGAGTGACTAGCAATGTTAGGCATCTTCGTTTGACGGTAGTCTCAACAGTTGAATCTTCCTCGAAAATAAAACTGTCGAAGACGGAGGCAGAAGTACTCAAGTCTTCCTCCTGAACAGTCTTATCTAACCCTCTCTTCTTGAGTAAGAAGGTTCTTTCGGGCTCTGGATCAGCTTCCACTAACTCGAGCCTTTGGGACCTGCGCATACACAACTATAGAGAGAAACATAAGAACAGTCTTAAGGAATTAAAAATTCCTTAAGACGAGACAGAAATAAATAAACAAAAAATTAAATTGCCTCCCCGGCAACGCCGCCAAAATTTTATGCGAGTCGTTATAAACCAAAAATAAAAGCCTAAGTCTACTAACTAAAGAAGATAGCGGAAGTAGGGTCGATCTCCACAGGGAGGAAATTAACTTACTGTAATCGAAGTCTGTCAGTCACAGTCTGGGGTTTTGACTTGGTTTTAAACTAAACTAAGTAAGATTTAAGGGAAGAGAAATAAAGGTAGAGGTTAACACAAAATAAATCAGATAAAGGAAAAATATGCTAGGATTCGGTCTACTGCAATATCGGCATCTACGGGTCAACTAAGTCAGTCAATCTATCAATGAGAAGGGCAATGGTTTTCTCCTCTCGGTCTAAAACCACCTTAGGGATTTTCCTAATTAACTCTCGCCCTCTTAGGAGTCACCTATCAATTCTAAGCAAGCCTTTCCCTTCCAATCTCTCGATCCAGGTCGGGGTTAACTACCTTGCTAGTCTTCTGCGTGCACTCATTCGACTAACCTCAATTATATTGCTTAGATTGATTATCATATTCAAGATTAACTAAAATACTTTATCCTATCATGCCTTTATTACAGTTTTCCTCATGCTAACATATAAGGGAATTAGCTACTCATACTATTAATGATGCTAGCAATAAAGACGATTGAATATATGACATTGGACATGATATAATCGTAATTAACAAGCATAAAGAACAATAACGTAGCAATTAAGAAAGGTAAAACAGTAATTAAGACTAGAACAAAGATTAAGAATAAAGGAGAGAAAAGAGTTTACAATCTTACCAAATCCGGCGTAATGAACAAATCCGCGTCGATAATAAACCCGAATGTAAACTTAAAGACTAAGAAAGTTCAAAAACAAATGGTGAATAATAAGTGTCTGCTAAGTAGTCGATAATAAATCTCATTAATGACGAACTAAGAGTCTTAAATAATGCATAACACGACTTCTAACCTAATTAGTCTACGGACTTAAATCCTGTGACAGATTTCACTCGATCGAGGGAAAATCCCCTTCGATTGAGGCCTTTATTCGAGAATATCAGTCGGTCGAGGACTTTATCCTCTCGATCGACCAATTCTTCAACAGCTACCCCTCGATCGAGTAGATGACAGCTCGATCGAGGTCTTCTCTAGCAACAAATCTTCTCAATCGAGTAGAGAGTAACTCGATCGAGTCTTCTTCATCAGTACTCCCCTCGATCGACCAAAGATATGGTCGATCGAGGTCCTCTGGCCTAGCATATAGTGTTGGTCGTGGCTTTGGAGTTGATTGTGAGCGGTTTCACGCTTTCCCATGCAAGAGCTTCTGTATCGTTCCTTTTGATACGGCTGTCGCAACCCTATCAAAGATAAAACCTAACGGTCTCAACAAAATGCAGTAGAGGCAGTCGGGTATCGAATCCACAGGGAGAGGGAATCCTATAACTTGCTAAGTCTGCCAAGGTAACTAAATTGGGGGGTTTGTTTAAATGATTTTCTAACACTACAAGAGAAAAGGGAAAGAGAAATGAAGAGCGAACAACCAGAAAGAAGAAGAACTAGGATCGTCGGTTCCCCATGGCATCTAGGGTCAGGATAGAAATCAAAGTAAAATCTAAACAGGTTTGTGGGTAGTGAAAAGGTCCTTTCGGTCCGCTATTCGCCCTAAGATATACTAACTCAGCTCTCGCCCTCATTAGCATAATCCCAAAGTTCATCACTGATCTGTCCTTTTCCAATCTCTCGATCTAGGTCAAAGGGGTATCAAGTCAATCAATTGAATGCGTCGACTCAAACAATTAAAAGCTATTAAATGTGATGATTGCTTCCAAACCTAATCCAAAGACTACTAATCAATTCATCTTACCTAAGCCACGGTTCCCCTAAATCCTAGCCAAGGAATTAGCTACGCATAATAGAGAGAAGAACAACAACAATAATAAATAAAGAACAAAAAGACATAGAGAAATAATTAATTGAATTCAAGAACAATAATACCCGAATTTGAAAGAAGAAGAAAGTCAGAGGAAGTCTTCAAATTCAGATCCAGAAAATAGAAGTCAAAGATAAAGTCTAGGGTAAAAATTGTTTCTAGTCTCAAGTCTAGAGTAAGGAATCTGTCTACTGTTACGTATTTTCACCCTTAAGTAGAATAACAAATTACAAGGCGTCCATTGCTTAACACACTATCTTGCGAAGCCCATCATCTTGAACCCTCTCGATCGAGTAGAATTCGTTGTCCAAAGCACTCGATCGAGTAACCATAGTGCTCTATCGAGTAAATGTCCAAAGCCAGCAGCTCGATCGAGCAGAACAATGCTCGATCGAGGTCATCTAATTAATAGAGTAATCGATCGAGAGCTTATACACCTCAAACGAGAGTTTTGCTCATGGATTTCGTTCTTCCATTCCATCAACACGACTTCACGCATTCCGAGACACCAAGATTCCTTTCCGACTCACTTATGCATGCTTGAGGAGCTACAAAATGGCTAGTTTTCCGTCATTCTGTTCCATACCTGCAAATATTACAAAACAAACCAAAGTAGACTATTCAGGAGATATTTGTAGTATAACACTACTAAATGAGCATGGAAATGCGTGCAAATATGGCCTAAAAGGTCTATATAAAATACACGCATCACCTTCCATTCTCCTAAATGCATGCAAAGTGGACTGTTTTGGCTCGGGTTCCGCTACTACGCAGCTTGTACCTACAAAATGGTAATGAAAGTACAAAGTAGCCAAATAGGGGCATATAGTGGCATAATATCACCTAAATGACATAGAAATGCGTGCATAAATGGACTAAAAAGTCTATATAAAATACACGCATCACCTAAGGAAAGGCAACCACCCAAGAAGCAACAATCCGGGGAACCTAGACAACACCAAAAGACCAAGATACCCCTTAGTAGACCAAACCCTAAAAGAAAAACCATAAGAAAAGTTTGTTTTAGAAAAGAAATGATATTTAGAGTAACAAACACTAAAGGACCTTACCTTGTTTGGGCACCTTAAAAATGTCTTTAACTTGTCTTGAAGGTAGTTGTGAAAGAAAATAATTCTTGGTACTTGGATAGTGGATGCTCGAGGCACATGACCGGAAATAAGAATATATTTCTTTAACTTAAACCTTTTGATGGAGGTAAAGTCTCTTTCGGAGACAATAAGAAAGGAAAAGTCATCGGTGTTGGTAAGATTAGTATATATTCCTGTCATTCAATTAGTGACATGTATTTAGTTGATGGTCTGAAGCAAAACCTACTTAGTATCTATGAATTATGTGACAAAGGTAACAAGGTTGTTTTTCATTCGGATATTTGTCGCATGATAATTGAAGGTATTAGTACGGTTATAGTTGAAGGACATTGTAAACGAAATGTCTATAAGATTGATTTGAATGATGTTTATACTAACTCTTTTACTTGCTTGCCTAAAATAATGTTTGATCAAGAGAAGATCTGTGACAACCCTCACGAATGCGGAAATAAAACATAACAAGCATGTGATTTATATAGCGGAAAATACGATGTTTTTAAAACTTTTTACATGCAAATAGAAAGGTACGAGGAATGTCAATAATTACAAACCAAAGTATAAAATACTACAAGAGACGTAGTCTCTCAAAATGTTATCCAACAAAAAAGTTATTAGCAACTAGCTAAAAATCGTCTAGAGGTGTTTCATCCAGGCCAACGCTCGCTAGCTCACACCCGAACCCAAAATACCACAAGCAAAAAGCCATCCAATCAAGCAACCTGTTCATCCAGGAAAAACATGAACGCCACAGTCAGTGGGGAGTAACTCCGGGTTCTCCCAGCCATATCACATTAAATGTACATAAACGGAAATACAAAAGTAGAGCATGCATATATAGATATACATGTGAAATACGAGAAACATAAATAGGCAAATCAATATATATAAGGTATCGGTACATGAAGTGCAAATCCGTAACCATCATAGTATAGATAGACTCGGGGAAGACACTCTTAGGCACCCATATACTCACTAGGGCTTGCATCTCACCGTTAGCGACATAAGTTTGATAAGATTAAGACTCGACAAACAACCCATGCCAAGTAATCCCAAGATCACAAATAATTAATCATATAACCATCCATCCAAATGTACAATACGTTGACGACATCTCTCACGGTAAATGACACACACTAGCACCGTGTACATGCAAGTATGATTAAAAGGCATCCACGGGATAAAACATTGCCCTGAACGCATACACGATGCTACATTTTGTATATGTAGACTAATTTCCTCCCGGTAGGACGACGATAATAATACGGTCCTAATCTAAACCAGGCCAGACTCTCGGAATAAATGTTTTCCGATTCGACATGCGATGACATTTCGCATCCAAGACTAGGTCAATCATAGACGCCGAGTACCCCAAATTCGGTCAACCTTCACGAAAGAGGCGGAAAAGAGCACAAGCCTCACAACAAGCGGTACGCTACATGCAATGACACCACCTTGCAAGTATACAACATTTGACGGCCGGGTCGATCAACGCAAGGCGTTCGCCTCCCAACAATGTCGTCATATGCCCACTAACACATGTAATTAAGCAATTGAGGTAGCCAACGGAATGAGAGTACAACGCACATAGGAAATTAGTGCCCAAACCGTAACATGTGTAAAACCGACTCAAAGAATAAGATGAACTTGAGTGAATTTAAGCGAGAAACGAAGGAGTTGTGACGATTCTAAGCTTGGAAGAATATGGAGGTTAGGTTTTGGGTTTACTTGGTGAAGAAGAAGAAGATGTTGAGTGTGAGGGAGTTTAGGGTTAAGGGGAGTATATGAAGGAGTAAGTGGAAAAGTTCATGGAAAAGCCCATAACGTCTTAAGACGTAATTTACTCAAAATATCGCGTAAAGTCCAAATACAAACTCGGAAATTCTAAATTAGACACGGGAAATTTAATTCTAAACTAAAACTAACTTTCGCTGAAAAGTATCCGTATAAAATTTTTACTATAAAAATAGGGTACATTTGCGGGTGTTACAATCACCCCACCTTTTAAAAAGTTTTGCCCTCGAAACTTGAGCGAAAGAAGGATACCTTAATCGAATAGGCTTGGATATTTACTACGCATAGAAGCTTCCGTTTCCCAAGTCTCTTCTTCCACATTAGCACATCTCCACAAGATTTTCACTAAAGGAACCACTTTACTTCTCAACTTCTTATCCTTGCGATCTAGGATGCGGATCGGCTTCTCTTCAAAGGACAAATTTGGTTCTAGCTCGGGCATTTCAGCTTGAAAGACATGGCTTGGATCACTAATGTACTTTCTCAATTGAGAAACATGGAATACATCATGAACCTTAGCCAAATTGGGGGGCAAATCCAACTTGTAAGCAACGGCACCAATCCTTTTCACAATATCAAAGGGTCCAATGTATTTCGGGCTCAATTTACCCTTTACACCAAACCGTTTAACACCCTTCATCGGAGATACTTTCAAGAACACTTTATCTCCAACTTCAAATTCCAACGGTCTTCTTCGGATATCGGCATAAGACTTTTGTCGATCTTGAGCGGCTTTCATTCTATCACGAATGACCTTCACATGATCAATGGTTTCAGCAAGAACATCGGGACCTAAGTCACGAACATCACTCAATTGATTCCAACATATAGGACAACGGCATTTCCTTCCATAAAGAGCTTCATAAGGAGCCATCTTGATCGAGGCGTGATAACTATTGTTGTAAGAAAACTCCACCAACGGTAGACTCTTTTCCCAACTAGATTGGAAGTCGAGTGCACAAGCCCTAAGCAAGTCTTCTAAAGTCTGGATAGTCCTCTCGGTCTGACCATCGGTAGCGGCATGAAATGCGGTACTCATCAACAATTTACTACCCATGGCTTCTTGTAAAGCTTTCCAAAATCTCGAGCAGAATCTCGGATCTCGGTCGGATATGATCTCCTTGGGAACACCATGGTATCTAACAATCTCATCAACATAGGCTTTGGCTAAACGATCTAAACTCCAAGTCTCTTTGATCGGAATGAATCTAGCACACTTGGTCAAACGATCAACAACAACCCAAACGGCATCTTTACTTCCAACAGTCCTTGGCAAAGCAATGACAAAATCCATAGAAATAGATTCCCACTTCCATAGTGGAATATCCAAAGGTTGTAGTAATCCACCGGGTCTCTTGTGTTCAATTTTCAATTGTTGGCAAGTAAGACATCTACCAACATAAGACACAACATCGCCTTTCAAATTCGGCCACCAAAATTGTAGCTTCAAGTCCTTGTACATCTTATCAGCTCCGGCGTGAATAAAAGAAGGGGAAGGTGAGCTTCATCAAGAACTCGCTTTCTCAAGTCAAGAGCATTAGGAACAAACAAATGGCCATGGAATCGAAGGACGCCTTTGTCATCAAACTTGAAATCTTTAGCTTTTCCTTCTAGTAGCTTGGCTTGAATAGACTTGTAGGTAAGATTATCAACTTGGTTTTCGCGGATCTCACGGAGAAAAACATGTTCGGCAGTCATAGCACCAACAAAATCAAATCCACGCTCCACGAATTCCAACTTCAACTTTCGAAACTCGGCACAAAGATCAACGGGTAATACCCGCATAACATTCAAAGAATGAGAAGATTTCCTACTAAGAGCATCGGCAACAACATTAGCCGTCCCTTCATGGTACAACAACTTAAAATCAATATCATTCACCAATTCTAACCATCTTCTTTGTCTCATATTCAACTCCTTTTGAGTAAATATGTACTTCAAACTTTTGTGATCGGTGAATATACGACAATGAACACCAATAAGATAGTGTCGCCACACTTTCAAAGCATGAACAACGGTAGCCAATTCAAAATCAAGAGTAGGATAGTTCACTTCATGAACTCTCAACTGTCTCGAAGCATAAGCCACCACTTTCCTGAAAGTCCATAGACCTTAATTAGACTCCTCTAATTAGTTGCTAAATTACTTGTTAATTTAGTATTTAATGATCGATGTAACATGCATGCAAATATAAAGACATTTATATAAAAGAAGAAATTTCCTCACATTGATATGGAAATAATATGGGCACAACAAGAACACCTTCTTGTTGTTCTTGAGCTAATAATATGGATGAACAAGAAATCTCCAAACTAGAAGACCTCCTTCAAGTTGCACCAAGATGAACCCAAATAATCTACCCTTATTATTAACTAGATAATAAGATAGATATTATACTACTAATATTATGATTATATTACTACACTAGTAATACTTAGTAAATATTAGTATTTGAGAGTTTTTAGAGAGAAGATGAGTTTTGAGAGAAGTAAAGAAAACAAGCATAGAATGAACAAATAAAATGATCAACCATATTGCCCTTTTATAGGCAATATGGCCGGTCATGGTGAGCTCTACAAGGCTCTCATTTTGCTTATTTTAATCACATGCATTAGGGTGGAGTGTTGTAGTATAAGTGATGATTATATTCAACTTGTTATGTCACTTTCAATTAGTAACTAAAGAGTGTAAACAAGAACAACAATCATCACCATGTAACTAGCAACATAACCGGCCATTATGGCCTAGTTTGGTCCATTTTGATTTTTGATATTTGTCTCACAAATACTTATTGATCATATGGTTAATTATCTTGTATAATTAAGTGTTAATTTGATCATATAACAATTATATGACTCAATTAAATAAATAATATGTACTTAACATTTTAAGTAATATTTTACCATTATATCAATATATAATGGGTCCCACAATGCTTAGTTAATTTATTTTACAACTCCTTGTAAATATAATTAACTAATTACCTCTATCTCAAAACCTCAACTAATTTAGTAATTTAACGATTAATTACTAAGTTAAATCTTATTTAATCGTATTAAAATAAGATATAAATTTATTAGTCAATTATCGCATAATTGAAAAATAAAGTTTAATCGAATTTGAGTTCTTAACTCAATTTCTAACAATTAACTCTCGTACATATCGAATATATGTAATGTACTAATTAACTGTATCGTATACAAATAATTAGTTACTATTTGGATTTCATCCTTTAGGTGTGACCGAAAGGGATCAGTTGATCACCGCCGTCAAACGACAATAACGTCAAACTCTAGTCAGCAAACCGTTATTGATTTACGTTAATCAACTGACTAATCATATATATAGTCAATAAATATCCCAATTATATTCCATAATAAGATTTATTATGTGGCGCACTATTGTGGAGGACACCTACTCCAACAATCTCCCACTTGTCTGACACAAGTGTGCGTCACCGATTCTCTTGTCTCTTTATCACATCTCCCACTCAACGCAAGGTGTCTTTCAGGTCGCACTTGCGATTGACAATATCTAGAGTGGTTTTCTCGATAGGGAGAGTAACTGTCTGACCGGAAAATCTACCATAGATCTCTTTCCGAGCGTGGCCACGCATTTACAGTAACTAATCCTCGAGTGGCCTAAAGATGTTTTTACCCAACGTGGGTGGACATTTCGTGTTGATCCATCTACTGTGTATGATGCAGATCACCATGATCCAGAAGAAGTCAATCGGCCTCCTTTTACGGCACAACCTAGAACATCAACCAAAACCAATCGGAAAATGCACCGACTCAGATAGACGGTCGCCAGTCAAAAGAATCGACTTATAGGAATAAGATAGAAGACCCTGCCACGACCAGTCATCAAATAATTGATTTAAGGGTCTCTACAATGTCACTGTCCGACAGAGTGTCATACAGTCTGTCTATGTAAACGACCAGTCATCTCCATGACCCCATGGTGCTGAACCAACCATCGCTCGACTTACAATCTAGTCATTTCGAGACGTCGCCTCATTGAGTGACTAGGGACAAAATACTAAGTTCGTCCTATTCACTTGAATAGGGTCCACAATCTATTCGGGATAAACAAAGTATTAATTTATGTCAATAATACAAGAGTTTTAAAATAAAACTCGAACAATGAATGCCATTATCATATATGAAATAATTAATACAACATTCAATTATTACATATTACATAATCTAAAGGAATTCTGGCACCCGTCTCAATCCCATTGTGACGACATGACCATCATGCTTAGCCTTTGATAAAGGCTTGGTTAAAGGATCAGCAATGTTGTCATCTGTCCCAACCTTACAAATGTCAATTTCCTTTTTGTCCACGTAATCTCTAATTACATGATATTTCCTAAGTACATGTCTAGACTTGTTACTAGACTTGGGCTCTTTTGCCTGAAAAATAGCCCCACTGTTATCACAATAAATTGTGATAGGATCTTTGGCAGTAGGGACTACTGTTAGTCCTTCCAAAAATTGCCGAATCCACACAGCTTCCTTTGCAGCTTCAGATGTTGCAAGGTACTCTGCTTCTGTTGTAGAATCCGCTGTAACGCTTTGCTTGAAACTCTTCCAGCAAACAGCTCCTCCTTTCATCATATAAACGTAGCCGGATTGGGATTTCATATCATCCCGATCTTTTTGGAAACTGGCATCTGTGTAACCCTTTACACGTAACTCAGTCTCGCCTCCAAACACTAAGAACGAATCCTTAGTCCTTCTTAAGTACTTAAGGATGTTCTTTACGGCTATCCAGTGACTCTCACCTGGATTTGCTTGGTAACGACTTGTCATGCTCAAGGCATATGCAACGTCGGGACGAGTGCACATCATAGCATACATGATTGATCCAACGGCTGAAGCGTCAGGGATCAATTTCATGCGTTCAATCTCCTCGGTTTTCGTAGGGCACTCTGACTTGCTCAAAGTGATCCCACTTCCCATAGGAATAAAGCCTCTCTTAGATTCTTTCATGTTGAACCGATCAAGAATCTTATCAATATAAGTCTCTTGACTTAATGCTAGTATCCTTTTAGATCTATCCCTATAGATCCGGATACCTAAGATGCGATGGGCCTCTCCTAAGTCTTTCATTTGGAAATGTATTCCTAGCCACTTCTTTACAGAAGTGAGCATTGGAATATCATTCCCAATGAGTAGTATGTCATCTACATACAAGACTAGAAAAGTTACTTTACTCCCACTAAACTTCATGTATAAACACGGTTTCTCGACACTTCGAGTGAAACCATTTTGTTTAATTACATGATCGAAACGATGATTCCAACTCCTGGATGCTTGCTTAAGACCATAGATGGATCTCTTAAGTTTGCATACCTTTTTAGGGTTTGATGAATCCACAAAACCTTCAGGTTGTGTCATGTCACTTCCTCCTTCTAGAATCCCATTCAAGAAGGCGGTTTTTTGACACCATTTGCCAAATCTCATAATTATGAAATGCGGCAACAAGATAATCCTATGGATCGCAGCAGGGCGACTGGGCGAATGTTTCGTCATAGTTAAAGACTCTGGAACTTGGGTGAAACCTTTTGCCCACCAATCTACTTTATAAACATCATTATTGTTTGTCTATGCCACTTTTGATCTTATAGATCCACTTACACTGAAGAGGTCTTACCTCTTTAGGTAAATCAACCAAGTCTCATACTTGATTGTCGTACATAGAATCCATTTCGGATTGCATGGCTCCTAGCCATAGCTTTGAGTCGGGACTAGAAATTGCTGCTTTGTAGGTAGTAGGTTCGTTACTTTCAAAAAGTAACACATTATAGTCATCACCTTCCTCTATAATACCAAGGTATCTATTAGGTTGATGACTAATTCTGCTTGACCTCCTAGGTTCCGAAGGAATAATGACCGTGCCAGACGAAGAGGGAACGTTTTCCTCGTCGTCCTTTTTGGTTTGTGGCTCTTGGACTTCATCAAGTTCAAATTTTCTCCCACTCTGTCTTTTAGAAATAAAATCATTTTCTAAAAAGACTTCATCAGGGGACACAAACACGTTGTCCTCGTGTTTATTGTAGAAGTATAAGCACGGATCCTTTGATATCAACAAAAAGACATTTGTCAGACGTATTCTTAACAAAATCCACTCGCATCCCCAAATTCTCATAAATGACAAATAAGGGACTTTTCCTGTCCATATCTCATATGGAGTCTTGTTTGCCGCTTTAGTCGGGCTTCGATTTAGTGAAAATATTCCAGATAAGATAGCAAAACCCCAAAAATAATCAGAAGCTCTGTTAGTGCAATGAAACTATTCAGAAAGACAAGCTAAACAATGACAAATTGAACTAAGGTTAGACACTTTGCAATTGCTCTGTTTTTGCTTGAACTGGTTGCTAAAGAAAAGATAGAACCTTAACCAAAGCACAAAGCCAATGATTGAGGGTTGAACTTTGATCCCAGCACACAGCTAAGGGTCTTAGCTCACTTCCAAGCACAAAGCAAAGGAAGTTGTCTCAAGCACACAGCCAAGAGATGTTAACAGAAACAAGGTTTCAGTTTTATGTTTTTCTTCAAATCTGTCTTTCATTCATTAGGAAATGGCCTTATATAGGCAAGGAGATTACATCCTACTCGTTCAATACATGCTAGGGCCACAAATGACTTGCAAAAGAAACAAAAATAACGGCTACATTGTTCAGAATAAAAGCAATAAAGTAGAAAGTAGTTCAAATGGGACAATCTGCCTTAATTGGGTTGTTTAGGTTGAAACTGGTGGAGGAGTGGACTTCCAAGCTTGATTCTTGAGCTTAACTGAAGTGGGATGGATGCCAAAGGTCCTGCTAAAAGGCCCTCAAGCTTGTTTGATCAAAACAGGAAAGTTTGATAGTGACATGTTAACTACTGCAAAAAGGACTGAAATCTGGACAGTTTGGAGTTGTCCCTAGGCTAACTTTTTGTGTGTGCATTTCTTGGAAGAGAAGTCCTAGTCAAAGTTGTATAGGACCTTCCCAAGGACTAAGGTTGATGGCTGGTTAGGCTTGATTGAATGTGTGAGACCCCCATGGACCCTGTTTAGAAAGACTGTGACTGGCTGTTTTAGGCTGAGAGTTGTTATTGTTGTGTTGGGTTTGTTTTGCTATTGGCTGTGTGTTGTTGTGGCTTAGTCTTGGAAAGTGGATGGCTAGGCTTTGTTCTGGTTGGTGTGGTGTTGTCTTAGCTGGCCTGAAGTGGTGGTTACTTGGACTGAATAGGACATGGTCATAACTAGTCATGGTGTTGTCTGAATGGATGTTGTTGCCTTGATGTTGTTGATGTTGAGTCTTGTCTTGAGCTTGTGTCTTGTCTTGATTATATACTCCCGTTGCAACCTCCCTTTCTTGAAAAGGATTTGCCCTCAAATCTTCATCACCTTCATCATCTGTTTCACCATGGTAGGGGCTCAGGTCTCCCACATTGAAAGTACCATGTACACCATAGCTTCCTGGTAGATCCACTTTGTAAGCATTTGTGCCTATCTTCTCCAATATCTCAAATGGTCCATCAGCTCTTGGCATGAGCTTGTTTCTCCTCTTGTCTGGAAATCCCTCTTTTCTTAAATGCAACCATACAAGATCCCCTGCCTTGAACTCCCTTTCTTTCTTAGGCCCTTTGGACCTAGCCTTGTACAACTCATTGGACCTTTCAATCTGCTTCTTGGCTTGTTCATGAATCTGTATCATTTGCTCAACTCTTTTCTTTGCATCATAGCTTGCTTTGCTTCCTTTGACTGGTGCTAGGTCTGTAGGCATGAGAGGATTAGTTCCATAAACTATTTCAAAAGGACTTTTAGCTGTGCTGCTGGAGGGAGCTCTGTTGAAGGCAAACTCAGCTTGTGCTAGCCTGAGGTCCGAATCCTTTAATGACTTAGAAATAATGCTCCTTAAGATCTTTCCTAGTGTCCTGTTAGTGACTTCTGTCTGCCCATCAGTTTGGGGATGGTGAGAAGTACTAAACAATAGCCTGGTCTTCAATAGCTTCCACAAGGTTCTCCAGAAGTGACTCATGAACTTTGTGTCTCTATCTGAGACAATGCTTCTAGGGACCCCATGTAACTTGACAACCTCCCTAAAGTATAGTTCAGCTACCCCCAAAGCATCCTCAGTCTTCTTACAAGCAATGAAATGTGCCATCTTGCTGAACCTATCTACAACCACCATGATTGAATCCTTTCCCCTTTGAGTTCTAGGTAAGGCTACAATGAAGTCCATACTGAGGTCTTCCCATGGCTTGTTTGGTACTGGAAGTGGTGTGTAAGGGCCTGCTTGAAAGTGTGCCTTGGCTAGTTGACAAGACCTGCATCTCTTGAGGGCATCTTGCACATCACTGAGCATCTTAGGCCAATAGAACTGATCTTGCAATATGTCATAGGTCTTCTGCACCCCAAAGTGACCAGCAAGGCCATTGGAGTGAACCTCTTTGACCAGTAGTCCCCTATAAGGTCCCCTTGGCACACATAGTTTGTTTCCATAGAACAAGTAGCCTTCCTGAGCTGTGTACTTGCTCCCTTTCTTGACTTGTCCTTCCTGATACACCTCCCATTCATGTTTGAAGTCTGGGTCTTCTTGATAGAGCTCTTTCATAAATTCAAACCCCAACACCCTTTGTTCCATGAAGGTCAACATTACAGACCTTCTAGACAATGCATCAGCTACAACATTGTTCTTACCCTCTATGTATTTGCTGGAGAATGAGAAGGATTGCAAGAATTCTACCCATTTGGCATGCCTGGGGTTGAGTTTGTGCTGTCCATTGATGTATTTGAGAGCCTCATGATCAGAATGAAGCACAAAAGGCTTAGGCTTCAAGTAGTGTCCCCAATGGTTCAATGCTCTCACAATGGCATAGAACTCTTTGTCATATGTGGAATAATTAAGCTTGGCCCCATTTAACTTCTCACTGAAGTATGCAACTGGTTTCTTCTCTTGGGTAAGCACAGCTCCTATGCCAAAGCCACTGGCATCACACTATACCTCAAAGAGTTTGTTGAAATCTGGTAGAACCAATATTGGAGATTTACACAATAGCTCTTTGATCAGATTGAAGGACCTTTCAGCCTTCTCATTCCACTTGAACTCTCCCTTCTTCATGCACTCAGTAATAGGGGCCATGATTGAACTAAACCCTTGTATGAACCTTCTATAGAAAGATGCTAACCCATGAAAACTTCTAACATCAGTAACAGTTTGAGGAAGGGGCCATTCCTTGATTGCTTGCACCTTCTCAGGATCAACTGCTACTCCTTTCTTAGAGATGATGAACCCAAGGAAGTAAACCTCAGGCTGCATGAAGGTGCACTTCTCTAGTTTGCCATACAACTTGTTCTCTCTTAAGACCTCAAACAACAACTTCAGATGCTGCAAATGTTCTCCCCTAGTTGAACTGTAAATAAGAATGTCATCAAAGTAAACCACCACACACTTGCCTAAGTAGGGCCTTAGGACCTCTGTCATCAACCTCATGAAGGTACTAGGGGCATTAGACAACCCAAAAGGCATCACCAACCATTCATAGAGCCCATGTTTAGTCTTGAAAGCTGTCTTCCATTCATCCCCTGCTCTTATCCTCACTTGGTGATAGCCCTGCCTTAGATAAATCTTAGTGAATACTTGAGCCCTACTTAACTCATCCAGAATATCATTAAGTCTAGGTATGGGGAACCTATACTTGATGGTAATGTTGTTGATGGCCCTACTATCAATGCACATACGCCAAGTCCCATCCTTCTTTGGCACAAGCAAGGCTGGTACAACACAAGGACTGAGGGATTCCCTGACATAGCCCTTGTTGATCAGCTCACCTACTTGAAGTTGGAGCTCTTGTGTAGCCTTAGGATCACTCCTCTAAGCTGGCTTGTTGGGTAGGATAGCTCCAGGCACTAGGTCAATGTGGTGTTCTATTCCCCTAAGTGGTGGCAACCCACTAGGGAGCTCAGTAGAAAAGACATCACCATAACTTTCTAGGATAGACTTGACCTCTTCAGGGATATCAATCATGCTCATCCCAGTCTCTTTGGCAAGTAATATGTACACAGGTTGTAGCTCACTTAGCTCTTGTACTAGTTCTGATTCACTTATCAGCATGACTTCCTTGGAAGCCTCACTCATGGGGTTTGGGTTGATCTTTAAAGCAGGTGGTAAAGGTGCCAGGGTGATTTTCTTCTTCCCATACTTAAAAGTGTAGGTGTTGTCTCTCCCATGGTGTATGGCATCCCTATCAAACTCCCATGGCCTCCCAAGCAAAAGGTGACATGCATCCATAGGTAGAACATCACAAAGACTCTCATCCACATACCCTTTACCAATTGAGAAAGGCACAACCCATTGTTTATCCACCTTGATCTCAGCCCCTTTGTTTAGCCATCTGAGTTTGTAAGGTAGGGGGTGGTCCTTGGTGGGTAGAGCTAGTTTGTCTATCAGTGTTCTGGAGGCCACATTAGTGCAACTTCCACCATCAATGATGAGGTTACACACTCTGCCCTTGATAGTACACCTGGTCCTAAAGATCTGGTGTCTTTGATCCTCTTCCAAAGGTTGGGGTTGAGTATGCATTACCCTCCATGTTACCAAACTTAACCCTGCATCAGGCTCTATCAACTCCTCACTAGCCTCTACCTCAGGATCTTCCATCTCATCATCACAGACCAACACTTCATCATCTCCCCAATGAATTACTTCTAGGGTGCTCAGAGCTCTTTTAGATGGACATTCTCTAGCAAAATGTCCATAACCTTGACATTGAAAACACTTTTTGAGAGGGGTGGTCTTTCTTTGGCCTGCCTCAACAGCCTTGCCTTTATCAAGGTTGAAAGGGGTCTTAATAGGAACCACAGGTTCTCCTATCTTGACTCCTACAAAAGGTTTGAAGGTGGGGGTTCTAGCAGGTGTCTTAGAAGCACTGGCCTTTCCCTTCCCCAACTTTTCTACCCTCAAAGACAAGTTGACAGCTTCCTCAAAGGAGTATATATTTTGTAGCCTGACTTTACTAGCTATCCTCTCATCCAAACCTTCTAAGAACCTTGCTATCTTTTGCTCAGATTTCTCAACAACCTCACATTGCAATGTAAGTTGTTCAAAGTCCCTTAGATAGGACTCTACAGGTCTTTGGTCTTGCTTTAGGTGAGTAAGCTTAATGAACATGTCCTGAGTGTAGTCCCTAGAGACAAACTTAGCCCTCATTTTCTTTTTCAGTTTGAGCCATGACTTAACAGGTTCTTTCCCTTCTCTAACCCTCAAGGTTTTCATGTTTTCATACCACAGTGAGGCATAACCTTTTAGTTTCATGATAGCAACCTTAAAAGCCTTTCTATCAGTGTATCCTTTAAACTCAAAGACTCTTTCTACAGACCTTAGCCAATCTAGGAAATCATCAGGGTTCATGCTACCTAGAAAGTCAGGGATCTCTACCTTTATGTCTTTGTCCTGGTCTCTGAGAAGAGTTTGATCTGAGCCATCTGAGTCTGACATTTCAAACTGATCTACAGGTTGCCTCCTCCTTCCTCCTTGTGGGAAAGGTGCTCCTCTTCCTCGACCTCTGCCTCCCCTTGCATCATTGCTCTGTTGGCCCTCAAGGAGTTCATTGACAGATCTGGAGACCTCCATTATAGTTCTGGCAAGACCTTGAACTGTATTCTCAAGACCTGTGATTCTCTCTTCACTCATGGTTGGTTTTTGTATTTTTAATTTAGTTAGGTAAATGAACTCACAAACCAAAGCTCTGATAACCAATTTGCAATGAAACTATTCAGAAAGACAAGCTAAACAATGACAAATTGAACTAAGGTTAGACACTTTGCAATTGCTCTGTTTTTGCTTGAACTGGTTGCTAAAGAAAAGATAGAACCTTAACCAAAGCACAAAGCCAATGATTGAGGGTTGAACTTTGATCCCAGCACACAGCTAAGGGTCTTAGCTCACTTCCAAGCACAAAGCAAAGGAAGTTGTCTCAAGCACACAGCCAAGAGATGTTAACAGAAACAAGGTTTCAGTTTTATGTTTTACTTCAAATCTGCCTTTCATTCATTAGGAAATGGCCTTATATAGGCAAGGAGATTACATCCTACTCGTTCAATACATCCTAGGGCCACAAATGACTTGCAAAAGAAACAGAAATAACAGCTACATTGTTCAGAAATAAAGCAATAAAGTAGAAAGCAGTTCTAATGGGACAATCTGCCTTAATTGGGTTGTTTAGGTTGAAACTGGTGGAGGAGTGGACTTCCAAGCTTGATTCTTGAGCTTAACTGAAGTGGGATGGATGCCAAAGGTCCTGCTAAAAGGCCCTCGAGCTTGTTTGATCAAAACAGGAAAGTTTGATAGTGACATGTTAACTACTGCAAAAAGGACTGAAATCTGGACAGTTTGGAGTTGTCCCTAGGCTAACTTTTTGTGTGTGCATTTCTTGGAAGAGAAGTCCTGGGCAAAGTTGTAGAGGACCTTCCCAAGGACTAAGGTTGATGGTTGTTTTGGCTTGATTGAATGTGTGAGACCCCCATGGACACTGTTTAGAGAGACTGTGACTGGCTGTTTTAGGCTGAGAGTTGTTATTGTTGTGTTGGGTTTGTTTTGCTGTTGGCTGTGTGTTGTTGTGGCTTAGTCTTGGAAAGTGGATGGCTAGGCTTTGTTCTGGTTGGTGTGGTGTTGTCTTAGCTGGCCTGAAGTGGTGGTTACTTGGACTGAATAGGACATTGTCATAACTAGTCATGGTGTTGTCTGAATGGATGTTGTTGCCTTGATGTTGTTGATGTTGAGTCTTATCTTGAGCTTGTGTCTTGTCTTGATCATATACTCCCGTTGCAGTTAGACTCATCATAGATCGAACCATATCTAATAAAGTTCGATTTCTCCTTTTGGATACACCGTTTAATTAAGGTGTTCCAGGAGGAGTCCATTGTGATACTATACCACAATCTTTTAGGTGTGAATCAAATTCATTGTTCAAGTATTCACCACCACGATCGGATCGTAGGGTTTTAATCTTTTTATTCAATTGGTTTTCTACTTCATTTTGAAATTCCTTGAATTTTTCAAAAGTATCACTTTTATGCCTCATCAAGTGGACATATCCATATCTACTCAAGTCGTCGGTAAAAGTAATGAAGTAGTGATAACCACCTCTAGCTTGGATAGTCATTGGACCGCATACATCCGTATGTATAAGTCCTAATACTTCACTTGCTCGTGTCCCTTTTCCCGTAAAAGGAGCACGAGTCATCTTGCCTAGAAGACAAGATTCGCATACGCCATAAGATTCGTAATCGAATGGTTTGAGTACTTTGGATGAAACAAGTCTCTTTATGCGTCGTTCGTTTATGTGCCCTAAACGACAATGCCAAAGGTATGATTGATTATGGTTCACCTGTTAGAGGTTCTTGTTTTCTACATGATAAACCTCTTTTGCAATATCTAGAACATAAATACCTCCATATAAATGGCCTCGCCATAAACCATTTCCATTAAAAATCGAAAGTACAACATTGTCTTATGCAAAAAGAAATCCTTCCATGTCTAACCCGTAAATGGAGATAATGTTCTTGGTAGAGTTGGTACAGAATCTCAATTATTTAAATCAACTCTCTAAACCATTAGGCAAAAGAAGAACGTAGGTGCCCACGAAACTGCGGCTACCTTAGCTCCATTTCCCATTGCGTGCGCAGGTCCACGTCACCCTTGCTAGTGCTTGCACGTCCCTCAGCCCCTGTACATGATTAAGAAGGTGAGAACCACAACCGGTATCAAATACCCAAGAAGATGTACTAGCAAAGTTAATATCTATCATATAGAGTGATGAAAGAATTTTACCTGACGTTGTCACACAACCGTCCTTCTTATCTTTCAAGTACTTGGGGCAATTGCGTTTCCAATGCCCTTTGCCATTACAATAATAGCAATCCGCCTCCGCGTGTTTGTTGACTTTGGGCTTGGGCTTATAAAAGACCTTGCCCTTTCCCTTGCCGGATTTCTTGAAAAGAGTCTTACCCTTTCCTTGTCCTTCCTCACCCCAAGGTTCATGTTCTTCATTTCATGAAAAGAACATCCTTGGGTTCACTCCCACTAGCCTCCATGTCCCTCCCTGCTTGGGTGAGGAGTGCATGGAGTTCATGGAAACTCTTGTCCATGTCATTCATGTTTAGTTCACCCTAAATTGGGATGAACTTAGGTGAGAGTGAATGAAGGATCTTACCCACCACCAAATTCTTCGGAATTTTGCACCCTAGACGCTCTAAGGTGTCCGCGTGCTCAACCATTTTGAGCACGTGTGGGCCAACTTTTTGGCCCCTTTGAAGCTTAGTGTCAAAGAATTTCGTAATCGCCTCATATTGGAGAATTTGAGGGGCTTGCGAAAACATCGAAGTGATCCTCGTGAATATCGCATATGCATTGAGAGAAATCAATTGGAGTTTGAGTTTGGGTGAGATTGACCAAATCAAGACATTCTTGACGTCATTAGCAACCTTCAAATAAAGGTCATATTCGGCCCGAACCACCGCGGACGATCTTGGCGCGGGTTCGGTGGGGGGCTCTTCGACCAAGTAGCGAAGCACGTTATCGGATAACGCGGCGCTCTTGATCGTTGACTCCCATTCAACGAAGTTACTTCCGTCATCCTTTAGGACACACTTGTCCATGACGGATCTCAACCATGAGTCCTTACCCAAGGTTGCAACGTATGATGATGTCGACATTATGCGAATATGGTAACTACAACAAAAAGAAATATATAAACATTCATTGTTAATTTACTTGAAAAACATTTTAACAAGTTTAGCATTCATATAATGACCTCTCACTAAATTATATAAATGATTCCAAGACCCATTTTTAAATAAAAATAGTCATCGCATGCTACCTTTATCTAGAAACGGTAAGTCATTACTTGACTAATTCTACCTTAGAACTCTTTTGTTGACGGATTTCAACTAAATCCATCTCCTAGTCCCAAGATAACGCTTATGTCCTTGAGTCCAATCCAATTTTAGCTTGTGATCGTATCACCCTACTTACCCGAGGTAAAAAGGGACCCACGAGCGTGGTAGCCCTAATGAACACGGGATTCATAGGTGTTATTAATTGGTAAGGCTAATCTCAATTTTAAATATATGTGAGAGATCTTGTCAATTTAGTTATTAATTCCCTACAAGTGAACTAAGTCGGTGAATTGTAAATAACGTTGAATTGACAATAACGGTAAATAAAATGCATGTGTGACGATTTTGGCATGAGCGGAAATAAAGCAAGCAACCAAGCAACAATAAAATCCTAGTATGGCCACCTAGCTAATTCAAAATTAACTAGATAGTTACAAATTCGGAAACCAACTCCTTGGTCCCTTGCCTCTTCACTTGGAACACCTTCCATAATGGCACCGTCTTGAGGGAGTCACCGGTCTTCATAAAAATAATTACAAATATACAAATATACAATTTCCTATTATAAATTTATTCTATAAAATAAAATTATTAAATTATACAAACCGGCGATACGAGATCGCAATAAAAATACAACCAAACCGTTATTCCCTTACATTACGGGTATTAACGATTAAAAATAACTAGGCCATACTAGGTACAAAATTTGCATAAATTTTTAAATAAATGACATTCATTCATTCAACCATAAATAAAATAAATTGCTGTTAAATTCATGCCAAAATCGTCCTAAATTCATTCATGCTCATTGTAGCTCGATTTTTCCGGGATTTATTGATTTTTAACCATTAAAAATTAATATCAACATTTAAAACTCATTTAAATTCAAACTAATTAACTAAACTGATTTAGAACTCAAAATTAGTCAATACTAATTTTGTTGGTCATTAATTAGATCGATTTGATTTCATTTGCTAAATATTACGGTTTAATCATAACAATTATGAAATAAAACCAAAATAAAATATAAACATCATAAAATTTGAAACCAAAAAGTTTTTACATTATGGAACAATTCCAGGAACTATAAAAATAAAAAACAATTTGCTCAAAAAATTTAAATTAATTTTATGAACAAATAGCTTTGTATTTAATGGTTTTATCAAATAAAAACATTAGATATAGTAAAAAAGTGAAACAAATTATGAAATTTCACCAAGAGTATAAACATAAGAATGTAAAATGTACAAAAAAATTTCAAAACCAGAAATGGACGTTTCAATTTTATGAACATTATAATCTCATATTATCGACTTTTATCGTATAAAAATCAATGAACATGCAATACATAAGTAAAAGTCACGAAATTTTACATACAATATGTAATACATGCATGTGAGAGCATATTAAAATTTCATGGCCAGAATCACCATGAAACTAGTTTTTAGTTAACTTTTAACTCATAAAATGCATGTTAACTCGGTTTAAACGCCAAAATCAAAATAAATAGCGAATAATCCCTAAAATCACGAAATTTGACCACAAATATTTTTGAAGTCAGTAGGTTATACATGCACCAAACTATTTCGTCAGAATCGTATTTTAACTAAAATCTTTGATTTATTATTATCTTATAACTTTAATAAAAATGTCCAAAATGAACATGCATGCTACAAGCTAGCTCTGATACCACATGAAAGTCCATAGACCTTAATTAGACTCCTCTAATAGTTGCTAAATTACTTGTTAATTTAGTATTTAATGATCTATGTAACATGCATGCAAATATAAAACATTTATATAAAAGAAGAAATTTCCTCACATTGATATGGAAATAATATGGGCACAACAAGAACACCTTCTTGTTGTTCTTGAGCTAATAATATGGATGAACAAGAAATCTCCAAACTAGAAGACCTCCTTCAAGTTGCACCAAGATGAACCCAAATAATCTACGCTTATTATTAACTAGATAATAAGATATATTATACTACTAATATTATGATTATATTACTACACTAGTAATACTTAGTAAATATTAGTATTTGAGAGTTTCTAGAGAGAAGATGAGTTTTGAGAGAAGTAAAGAAAACAAGCATAGAATGAACAAATAAAATGATCAACCATATTGCCCTTTTATAGGCAATATGGCCGGTCATGGTGAGCTCTACAAGGCTCTCATTTTGCTTATTTTAATCACATGCATTAGGGTGAAGTGTTGTAGTATAAGTGATGATTATATTCTACTTGTTATGTCACTTTCAATTAGTAACTAAAGAGTGTAAACAAGAACAACAATCATCACCATGTAACTACAACATAACCGGCCATTATGGCCTAGTTTGATCCATTTTGATTTTTGATATTTGTCTCACAAATACTTATTGATCATATGGTTAATTATCTTGTATAATTAAGTGTTAATTTGATCATATAACAATTATATGACTCAATTAAATAAATAATATGTACTTAACATTTTAAGTAATATTTTACCATTATATCAATATATAATGGGTCCCACAATGCTTAGTTAATTTATTTTACAACTCCTTGTAAATATAATTAACTAATTACCTCTATCTCAAAACCTCAACTAATTTAGTAATTTAACGATTAATTACTAAGTTAAATCTTATTTAATCGTATTAAAATAAGATATAAATTTATTAGTCAATTATCGCATAATTGAAAAATAAGCTTAATCGAATTTGAGTTCTTAACTCAATTTCTAACAATTAACTCTCGTACATATCGAATATATGTAATGTACTAATTAACTGTATCGTATACAAATAATTAGTTACTATTTGGATTTATCCTTTAGGTGTGACCGAAAGGGATCAGTTGATCACCGCCGTCAAACGACAATAACGTCAAACTCTAGTCAGCCAACCGTTATTGATTTACGTTAATCAACTGACTAATCATATATATAGTCAATAAATATCCCAATTATATTCCTTAATAAGATTTATTATGTGGCGCACTATTGTGGAGGACACCTACTCCAACATTTCCTACTTTGCATAAGTACACAACCCAATTCCATCTTGGAAGCATCACAATACACATCAAAGTCTACACCATCTTCAGGCAAAGTCAACACCGGAGCGGTAGTCAACCTTTTCTTTAACTCTTGAAAAGCGGCTTCACAACCTTCATTCCATAGGAACTTGGTTTCTTTCTTCAAATAATTGGGTCATCGGTCTAGCAAGCTTTGAGGAATCTTTGACAAATCTTCGGTAATAACCAGCTAAACTAAGAAAACTTCGAACTTCTCTAACATCGGTCGGACTCTTCCAATCCACCACAGCTTCAATCTTCGAAGGATCCACGATTACACCTTCTTTAGAAACTACATGCCCAAGAAAGGACACTTTAGGTAACCAAAATTCACACTTGGAGAATTTGGCAAACCACTTCTGACAACGAAGAACACCCAAAATAGTCCTAAGATGAATAGCATGCTCTTCTTTGGACTTGGAGAAAATAAGGATGTCGTCAATGAACACCACCACACACTTGCCAAGGTACTCACTTAATGTGCGGTTCATTTGATCCACAAAAATAGTGGGAGCATTAGTCAATCCAAATGGCATCACCTTGAACTCATAATGACCATATCTTGTACTGAAAGCGGTCTTCGGTATATCGACATCACGAACGGGAATTTGGTGATAACCGGATCTCAAATCAATCTTGGAAAAAGTAGAAGGACCCTTTAGTTGATCAAACAAATCTTTAATTCTTGGCAAAGGATACCTATTCTTGATTGTAATTTGGTTCAACTCACGTTAATCAATACAAAGCCTCATAGAACCATCTTTCTTCTTCAAAAAGATAATTACCCAAACTAGGCTAACAACAAATTAATGTAATTAGGGAAGTAGGGGTCGATCCTCAGGGAGATGGTGTTTCCTATGGAATGTGAAGTGTCTTGCAATTGGGTCTTATCTAACGAGTATCTGGGTTTTGGGGTTTTGATTTCTAAACTAATAAAAAGCATAAATGAAAACAAAATAAAAGTAAATCAAAATGAAAACAATAGAGCAAGTGGTGAATTAACAATGATGAAAAGAATCTAGGGAAGTAGGTTCACACATGTAGATTAACATATTGATGAAATTGGATTTAGAACATGCAAATAATTCATTGTGAGTTCGTAAGAATGATGTGTTCATTACAATCATAGATCAGATGGTCTAGCAAGCTTTTAGGCAATTTACTAGGTCTTTATCTACCATGTCATGCTTTGTCTATTCAATTCACGTATTTCTACCTTGGAAAAGAATTCCATTTTAGTCAATGATTTTGATCAGGAATCTTCAACTATCAATATAGCCCAAACATGCATAGATACAATGCTTTAAAAGCATAATTTCTTTTATCCAATTATCACCTTTTAATCAAACTACATGGCTACCCTACACCCTAGAAAAATGACTACTCACTCATAGTGATGTTTATATCTAAGAAGATGTTAATAATAAAAACTAGGATAGACATGTTTATTTGGTTTTGACAATATTCTAAGACTCTTTATATGGCGATAATAACGACGCTAAATTGACAATCTAATTAAATGAAACGGCGATTATAACGATACTAAAATGAATCTAAGATAACATGGATGGAAAATAACAATCAAATAGAAAGCATAAAGACATTAAACAAAAGATGAAATAGGAATACCTAGATGACGATCAACAACGATAATGATAACAATAATAGAAATTCCTTGCATAGCATAGTCGATCCGCGAATTACAACGCTTGAACCACTTAAAGTAGATTACAAAGATGAAATTCTTATTGATCTAGGCTAAGGATTTGATGTAGAAAAGACAGAAATAAACTAAGAAACTAAAGACAAAAAGAAGAAGAAAATGATCTAGACAAGAGAAGAGAGGCTAGGTTTCTCTCCTCCTAATCTAGGTTTTCTAATCTAAAGAGAATTGTAAGAAGAGAAGAGAAGTGAAGTATGGAGAGATGTTTTGAGAAGTGTGGCTGAGGCTCTCTTTATATAGCAGTAGGGTTTCGTGGGGAAGGGCTCATGCATTCATCACATAGGACAAAAAGGAGGAAGTCGAAGCAAAAGCTCGGATCAGCAGACATCCCCGATCGGGTATACCACTTACCCGATCGGGTAAGTTGTATTCTAGATGCTTTGACTTTCGTTTAATCTCCCTTGGCCTATGACTTGACTTCCATTATCCCCCTTGACCTCTTGAGTCGGGTTTGTTGACCGGGTTTGATGTAAAATGTTGATTTCTTTGCCTAATTGACCGATCTTCTGACAACTGCAAAATTGTCTTTGTTTCTTCTTTCTTTTGAATCAGTGAACCTTCTTGAAATGCCTTTGACTTGGTCAGTCAAGCTTGCTTTTTCAAATCGTCGGGTTCTAGGCAAATGCTCGGGAATATAGAAAAAGGGCGTAGAAACGTCACTTTCCCTACAAAACAGGTTAGAACATAGGAATTCGCCTAGAAGATGATATTAGCTCATAAAGTGGCTTAACAAAGCACAAATGACATACAAAACCGAGCTAAATTGGGGGTTAAAATCATACAAATATTCACTTATCACATCACCTTGAACTCATAATGACCATATCTTGTACTTAAAGCGGTCTTCGGTATATCGACATCACGAACGGGAATTGGGTGATAACCGGATCTCAAATCAATCTTGGAAAAAGTAGAAGCACCCTTTAGTTGATCAAACAAATCTTCAGTTCTTGGCAAAGGATACCTATTCTTGATTGTAATTCGGTTCAACTCATGGTAATCAATACAAAGCGTCATAGAACCATCTTTCTTCTTCACAACGAGAACGGGAGCACCCCAAGGCGAGGCACTTGTTCGAATAAAACCCTTTTCAATCATATCATCAAGTTGCTTCCTTAACTCTTTCAACTCGGTTGGAGCCATACGGTAAGGAGCTTTGGCTATGGGTCCAGATCCAGGTACTAGATCAATAGAAAACTCAACATCACGCTCGGGAGGAATCCCGGGCAAGTCTTCGGGGAACACATCAACAAATTCACGAACTATAGGCACATCTTTCATATTTGGCAAAGAGGTAGTTGAAGAAGTCATAATACACAAGTATGCTTGGTGACCCTTTCTTACCATACTCACCAACTTCATTGCGGAAATCAAAGACACACCCTTTCGGGGATGAGATCCCTTATAGGTTATTCTAACTCCTAAAGGACTCTTTAAATAAATCTTTTGATCTCTACACTCGAACCTAGCATGGTACAATGCTAACCAATCAATACCTAGAATTATATCGAACTCTCCTAGAGGAAACTCAAGAAGATTTGCGGGAAAGATAGCACCCGAAATAGATATTGGAACCTTAAGATAAAGAGTAGAACAAGAGATAATTTCTCTGGATGGTAAGGATATGGGAGTATCCTCACTAGATGTAGGCTCGATAGATAATTTATTAGCATAAGTCGAAGACAGAAAGGACATAGAAGCACCGGTATCAAATAGAATAAGACACGGTTGCTCTAAGATTGAGAACATACCCGTAATTATCTCCGGATGAGCATCGACTTCGGCTCGGCTCATAACAAAGATAGAACCCTTAGGTTTGGCAATTGTAGGGGGCAACTTACGATCGGGGCAATCCTCATAACGGTGACCACCTTTTTGGCAAAAGAAGCAAATATAAGTTCGGTTGGAACAAGTCACACTGGGGTGGTGTGGTTGTCTACAACGGTTACATTAGCGACCTTGAGCTTGAGCTTGAGGAGTATAAGGCCTATGAGCCACTGATAAGTGAATATTTGTATGATTTTAACCCCCATTTTAGCTCGGTTTTGTATGTCATTTGTGCCTTGTTAAGCCATTTTATGAGCTAATATCGTCTTCTAGGCGAATTCCTGTGTTCTAACCTGTTTTGTAGGGAAAGTGACGTTTCTACGCCTTTTTTCTATATTCCCGAGCATTTGCCTAGAACCCGACGATTTGAAAAAGCAAGCTTGACCAAGTCAAAGGCATTTCAAGAAGGTTCACTAATTTAAAAGAGAGAAGAAGTAAAGACAGTTTCGCAATTGTCGGAAGATCAATCAGTTAGGCGAAGTAATCATCGTTCTACATCAAACCCTATCAACAAACCCGACTCAAGAGGTCAAGGGGGATAATGGAAGTCAAGTCATATGCAAGGGGAGATGAAACGAGAGTAAAAGCACCCAGATGACATTTTACCCGATCAGGTAAGTGTGTACCCGATCGGGTATCTCTGGTGCTTCGAGCAAATTGCTTCAACTTCCTCCTTTTGTCCTATATGTTCAATTCTCGACCCCTTCCCCACGAAACCCTAATGCTATATAAAGGATGCTCCAGCCACTCTTCTCAACACATCTCTACACACAATTCTCTTCTACATTTCTCTTTACAAAACCTAGATTAGGAGGAAGGGAGAACTAGCCTCTCTTCTCTCATTTTCTTCTTCTTTTTCATCTTTAGTTCTTAGTTTATTTATTTCCTTTCTACATCAAAATCTTAACTTAGATCAATAAGAACTTCAATCTTTGTAATATACTTTGTTGGGTACAAGTGTTGTAATTCAAGGAACGATTATTCTATGCAAGGGATTTCTATTATTGTTATCACTTTCATTGTTGATCGTTACCTAGGTATTCCTATTTTATCCTTTGTTTAAATGTCTTTATGATTTCCATTTGATTGTTATTTTCTATCCATGTTATCTTAGATTCATTTTAGTACCGTTATAATCGTCGTTTCATTTCCTAGATTGTCAATTTAGCGTCGTTATTATCGCCACATAGAGAGTCTTAAAATATTGTCAAAACCAACTAAACATGTCTATCCTAGTTTTTATTATCATTATCATCTTAGATATAAACATTATCATGAGTGAGTAGTCACCTTTCTAGGGTGTAGGGTAGCCATGTTAGATTGATTAAAAGATGATAATTGGATAAAAGAAATTTCGCTTTTAAAACATTGTGTCTATGCATGTTTGGACAATAACGATAGTTGACGATTCCTGACCAAAATCATTGACTAGAATGGAATTCTTTTCCAAGGTAGAGATACGCGACTTGAATAAACAAAGCATGACATGGTGGATTAAGACCTAGTAAATTGCCTAAAACCCTGCTAGACCATCTGATCTATGATTGTAATGAACACATCATTCTTACGAACTCGCAATGAATTATTTGCATGTCCTAAATCCAATTTCATCAATATGTCAATCTACATGTGTGAACCTACTTCCCTAGATACTTTTCATTATTGTTAATTCATCATTTGCTTTATTGCTTTCATCTTCAATTGCTTTTATTTTGTTTTCTTTTATGCTTTTTGTTAGTTTAGACATCATAATCCCAAAACCCAGAAACGCGTTAGATAAAACTCAATTGCAAGACAATTCACATTCCATAGGAAACACCATCTCCCTGAGGATCGACCCCTATTTCCCTAATTAAATTAATTTGTTATTAGCCTAGTCTAGGTAATTTATCTTTGTATCGAGCTTGCGACAGGCTCGGTCAAACTTTGGCGCCGTTGCTGGGGAGCATGGTTTAGTTTTCCTTTTTCTTGTGATTTTTATTGCAATTAGTTTTATCTAGTCTTTAGGAACCCAAATTCCTTTAGACCTCTCTTGATTTTCCATCTTAGCTTTTCAATCTTATGCCCAGTTCTTCTAGACTAGGGACTCCTATCTCTATAGACCCCGATCTAGAAAGAACTCTGTGTAGGAGAAAAAAGCTATTCAACGAAATCTCAAAAGCTTCTGATACTTCAAGTTTAGATCGTATTCGTGAGAAATACTCAGATATTTTACCTAATCTTGAAGGAGAAGAAGATCCATTCTCATCTCCATTCTCAAAAACCGATCAACTTTCAAACAACACTCCATCTTCATCTTCACAAAAGAAAATGGTTCGCCTTTCAGACCATTCTAAACCATTTGCAGATACACTTCCAAGGGGTATCGCTACACCCCAAATCACTGCCCAAAACTTTGAAATCAAACCTGCCTTCATCAATTTAATAGAAAGAAGTCAATTTGGTGGCAATACCACAGAAGATCCCAACCTTCATATTCAAAACTTCTGTGACTATTGCTCCACAATTAGACAAACTGGAGTATCCCAAGGGCAGATTAGGGAAATGCTCTTTCCCTTCTCTTTAACAGGAAAGGCAAAACTTTGGATCAATAGCCTTGACCAAGTTGCCTTAGGAATAGCCGACTGGGATGGTCTAGCTCTTCCTTTCTATCAAAAGTACTTCCCACCAGAACGAACCGCACTCTTACGGAGTCAAATCACTGGATTCCGTCAGAGAGGCGATCAAAGCCTTTATGAGGCATGGGAAAGGTACAAAGAATTACAAAGAGAATGCCCTCATCATGGCCTTGATTCATGGTTCTTAACTATCACCTTCTACAACGGTTGTTGTGGCGAATCGCGTCGTATCC
>JAIUZE010007014.1:0-15575 GCA_022085475.1 Heliosperma pusillum | reverse complement strand
CGCGAATGCGGAAATAAAACATAACAAGCATGTGATTTATATAGCGGAAAATACGGTGTTTGTAAAACTTTTTACATGCAAGATAGAAATACGAGGAATGTCAAATATATACAAACTAAAATAGAATATACTACAAAGAGACGTAGTCTCTCAAAATGTATCAAAAATCAAAGTTATTAGCAAACTAGCTAAACAACGTCTAGAGGTGATTCATTCAGGCCAACGCCTGCTAGCTCACACCCGAAAACAAAGAAATAATTTGATTATCGAGTCATAAACGAAAACAAAGAAAAGATATAGAAATCAACCTCCGGTCCTAGCAATAGGCGTAAAGAACAGAGATATCAAGGTAGATATCCTCCTAATCGTTGCACCCAAGATGCTCCGAGAAATACCCTTTTCTTTTGCTAGAAAGAGAACCTCTTACACGATCTCACAAATGAGAAGGAGGTTTTGTGTTTTGTGAAAAGTTACTGTTAACTTTTTCTTTTTGTGATGTGTGAATCTGATAGATGGAGGCTCAAGTGAAATGAAATTAGGTTAGAATTTTCCTTCTCTACTCTTTACATCTCACGGTTATTTAGGGTTTTATATGGGGAGATTATGTCTCCTCAAAATAACTACCCATTGACTAAAAACCGAGTGTATCTGGATACTTTCGTTTTTGGTCATTTTAGCTTTCAATATAATGTAATATATTATAATCGTCGTTTTACATGGACCGACATTATAATACATCATTAATTATAAATATCCGTATATTTATAATTTGCCAATTAATTATAACGGTTTATGTTTAATTAGCTTACATTATATACAACAATTAAATATAACATTTTATATCCAATTTACGAATTACAGTTAATTCGTCTCAGCTAATATTATTTAATCGTTATTAAATAATCTGTCATCATCACATTGACTAACCTTTTAGTTAAATACACTGACTAACCTTTTAGTCATATAATAGGGTATCAATATGATTATTTTCTCAAATAATCACATCTCTCAAACACATCCTTTAGGTGTGACTTTTAGGGACCAGTTGATCACCGCCATATGTATGACAATAACGTCAAACTTATCTAGCAAGCCAACCGTTATTGATAAACGTTAATCAACTGATTATTATACAAAGTATACCCTGTGAACCTACATAGATTTATTTATGTTATTGCACTAACTGTGGAGGACACTAGCTCCAACAGGTAACACATGATTCTCTTCAAGACGGTAGATACAAACAAACATAACATCACTCAACACAATCATCAAACAAGTTAGAACCTAACAAACATCAAGTACACCAAAGACTACCACCTTAGGTCCTTAAGTCTACCCATCTCTCATTGATTATTTCAAGGTCAAGTAATTTAAGTTTAGGGTTCACGTGTGTGCGTCGGGAGCGTTTAAGCTTTGATACCAACTGTGACAACCCTCGCGAATGCGGAAATAAAACATAACAAGCATGTGATTTATATAGCGGAAAATACGGTGTTTTTAAAACTTTTTACATGAAAGATAGAAATACGAGGAATGTCAAATAAATACAAACTAAAATAGAATATACTACAAAGAGACGTAGTCTCTCAAAATGTATCAAAAATCAAAGTTATTAGCAAACTAGCTAAACAACATCTAGAGGTGATTCATCCAGGCCAACGCCCGCTAGCTCACACCCGAACCCAAAATACCACAAGCAAAAAGCCATCCAATCAAGCAACCTGTTCATCCATGAAAAACATTAAACGCCACAGTCAGTGAGGAGTAACTCCAGGTTCTCCCAGCCATATCACATTAAACGTACATAAACGGAAATAAAAAAGTAGAAGCATGCATATATAGATATACATGTGAAATACGAGAAGGATAAATAGGTAATTCAATATATAAGAATATCGATACATGAAGTACAAAGCCGTAACCATCATATTATAGAAAGACTCGGGGATGACACTCTTAGGCAACCATACACTCACTAGGGCTTGCATCTCACCGTTAGCGGCATAAGTTTGATAAGATTGAGACTCGACAAATAAACCATGCCAAGTCATCCAACGATCACAAGTAATCGATCATATAATCATCCATTCAAACGTACAATACATTGACGACATCTCTCACGGTAAATGACATGCACTAGCACCGTGTACATGGCAAGTATAATTAAAATCGCATCCACGGGATAAACATTTCCCTGAACGCATACACGATTAACATTTCGTATATGTAGACTAATTTCCTCCAGTAGGACGACGATATAAAAATTTCCGATCCTAGTCTAAACCTGGCCAGCCTCTCAGAATAACATTTTCCGATTCGACATGCGATAAACATTTCGCATCCAAGACTCTGTCAATCATAGACGCCGAGTACCCCAAATTCGGTCAACCTTCACGAAAGAGGCGGAAAAGAGTACAAGCATCATAACAAGCGGTACGCTACATGCAATGACACCACCTCGCAAGTATATAACATTTGACAGCCGGGTCGGTCAACGCAAAGCGTTCGCCTCCCAACGACGTCGTCATATGCCCACTAACACATGCAATCAAGCAGTAAGGATACACTCCCCGTTTCGACATTCCAGCCTTACGAACGTGGAGGTAGTTAAGGGAATGAGAGTACAAAGCACATAGAAAATTAGTGCTCAAACCGTAACATTTGTAAAAACCGACTCATGTGGGACATACCAAAAACAGTCACAAAAACATGCGATACAAGCGAAGGGATTATCATATATTCGAAACATTAATATTTAAAGTCAACTTTTAGAGTCAAACCTGGAAGTCACTAAAAGTCAAGGTCAAACCCGAAACCCGAGACCCAAACCCGAAAATTGGAGTGGGCTACAAACAAATCATCAATGCAAGAAGACCAAGTCCAAAGAGTCAAGGAAAGTCAAGGCGGGACTAGAATTTAAAGGGTCGACTTTGGGAAAAACTGGCAGCATGAAACGCTGCCAGTGCCAGGGAAGGCTGGCAGCGTTCACACGACGATGCCAGCGTCTATGGACGCTGCCAGCGTCCTAGTCTCAGGCACGCGTTCAATTTTTGTCTTGTCATCAACATACAACAATCTTCATTTATCATCACAAACCATCAATTCTCATATCATTTATCAACTAACAACAACCATCATCAACACAATTCCTATGATTACTAACCTTATTCCAAATACGATTTCTAACATAGAAAACACATTAAAACACGTAAATGATATCGAGTAACCCTTCACCGTTACCTTTTCGCGTCTTCAATCCGCGTCGATGTCCTCTTCTATCAAGAAGTAGTCTTTGTCGGGGTCTTGGAGGTCACCACCTACAATTAGATAATAAAAGATGAATACAATTCACCTTTGAGAAAGACGGATAAATTGAAAAGCGAGAAAGACGATAATTTTATTACCAATACGGATAGAGGACGATGAGAGGAAAAGAATAAGACGAAAATTAGAAGATTTGGGTGAGTAATGAAGGAGTAGTGATGAATCCAAATTGATTCATAAATGGAGTTTAGGGTTTTGGTAGTTTGTATGAGGAAGAAGAGGTGAGTGAAGAAGATGAGTGGAAAAATGAGGGAGTTAGGGTTTTAAGGGAGTATATGAAGGGGTAAGTGGAAAAGTTTATGGAAAAAGCCCATAACGTCTTAAAACGTAACTTACTCGGAATCACGCGTAAAGTCCGAAAACGAACTCGGATTTTCTAAAATAGACACGGGAAATTAAATTCTAGACTAAAACTAAAATTCGCTGAAAAGTATCCGTATAATATTTTTACTATAAAAATAGGGTACATTTGCGGGTGTTACACTTTGTGCGCACATTGAGAACAATGTGATGTTTAGCTTGGGGGAGGGATTGCATTTTCCCATTTTGCATTTTAGTTGTTTATATTTTTAAAATTTTTGAATAAGAGAAAAATTTAATTTTTTGAACATAACTGAATGCTTTTCATGCTTTGCTATGCTATCATGTTACATTTCCCAAACTTAGAGCTTTCAAAAGATAATGATTCAATATTCATTGAATTGTACATACATGGGGAAGTCTTGTACATAGTAGGCATGGAATGAATCTATAGATCAGTACGCTTGATCTTGACATTTGGCAAGTTACATATATTGTAAGGTGAACATCCTTAGGCTGGTACATCTATACCCATTCTCATTTAGGTGTGTGTAGTTCTCCTTGTGATGTGTGTCATGTTAAAACACATAAGTATGGTTCTCATTTTATTCCTATAAGCATTGCATTCATGATTCACTAAGATTTGAAGCCTTTTTCACTTTGAATTACCCCTTAGAATTAGCCCCTTCTTACAAATGTTTCACAAGATAACAAGTACATATAAAAACTGCCTACCTTGTTGAGTTAGCAGCTAGACTATGGTGTATGGGTGCTCTTTTGAGAAGATATGTTCTTTTATGTCAAAGTGAATTTGGGAGAACCAAAATGTTCAAGAAGTGATGTTATGTTCAGAAAAAAAAAAAAGAAATAGAAAAATGAAAAAATTGAAAAAGAAAAAAAAAACGAAAAAAAAGAAAGAAAAAGAAATAAAAGAAGAATTTGTGAGTATCTCCTCAAAATGACAATTCAATGTTTAGAAGGAGTTCATTCTTGTGTTTCGTGTGTAATAAGCCACTTGTTCCTTTTAGCTTCGTTATTCGTCTTTTGGGAATTAATCGAAAGTTTGGATTGAGTATTCATTTATCATTGGTCAGTTGCTAGCTCATTCTAACCTTCACATGACCATAACTGTTTATCCACCTTTCACCCATTTCCCAAAGCCTTCTTCATATTACTTTTTCCGGCTTCTTTTCTATGTGCATTATGATCTTTGACTTGTGCTTTGAATTGTTTACCATATTAGACTGCGGACACATTTTCATAAGTCGTAGATAGGTGAGTGTCTCAAAAACATTTACACATAAAGAAATCACCTTTTGCATACATGAGTGTTCGAGTGTGCCGTGAGAGTCCATTTGTCAAAAAGATCATGCAAGAGCCGAAATTCTGTAGTGAAATTCTTTGTGCTGCGCCGTTATGTAAATCTCAGCCATGTTTATGTATCATTCTTGCCCACGTTGTTTTTGGGTTATGATTCATTATGTTTCCAAAGTTTTACGTTGAGATTTGTTTCTTGATGGTGTAGTAGCCAATGCTTGCAACCCTTGTCCTGGTAGTGTTTGTTATGTTTGCTTGAGGACAAACAAGGGATTAGCTTGGGGGAGTTTGATAAGTGAATATTTGTATGATTTTAATCCCCAATTTAGCTCGGTTTCGTATGTCATTTGTGCTTTGTTAAGCCATTTTATGAGCTAATATCGTCTTCTAGGCGAATTCCTATGTTCTAACCTGTTTTGTAGGGAAAGTGACGTTTCTACGCCCTTTTTCTATATTCTCGAGCATTTGCCTAGAACCCGACGATTTGAGAAGCAAGCTTGACCAAGTCAAAGGCATTTCAAGAAGGTTCACTGATTCAAAAGAAAGAAGAAGCAAAGACGATTTCGCAGTTGTCAGAAGATCGATCAGTTAGGCGAATAAATCATCATTTTACATCAAACCCTATCAGCAAACCCGACTCAAGAGGTCAAGGGGGATAATGAAAGTCAAGTCATATGCAAGGGGAGATGAAACGAAAGTCAATGGACCAAGATCACTACATACCCGATCGGGTAAGTAGTGTACCCGATCGGGTATGTTTGCTGATCCGAGCTTTTGCTTCGACTTCCTCCTTTTTGTCCTATGTGATGAATGCATGACCCCTTCCCCACGAAACCTACTGCTATATAAGAATGCCTCAGCCACCACTTCTCAACACACCTCCCTACACTTCTACACACTTCTCTACACAATTAGAAACCCTAGATTAGGAAGAGAGAAACCTAGCCTCTCTTCTCTTGTCTAGATCATTTTGTTCTTCCTTTTTGTCCTTAGTTTCTTAGCTTATTTCTGTCTTTTCTACATCAAATCCTTAGCCTAGATCAATAAAAGTTCCATCTTTGTAATCTACTTTATGTGGTTCAAGTATTGTAATTCGTGGATCGACTATTCTATGCAAGGAATTTCTATTGTGGTTGTTTATATTTCATCGTTGTCGTTGTTGATCGTCATCTAGGTATTCCTATTTTATCTTTTGTTTAAAGTCTTATTGTTTCTTATTTGATTGCTATTTTCTTTACATGTTGTTTTAGATTCAATTTCAATATTGTTGTAATCATTTCCTTTCCCTAGAAAGTCAATTTAGCGCCGTTATTATCGCCAATTAAAGAGTTTTAAAATATTACCAAAACCAAATAAACATGTCTATCCTAGTTTTTATTATTTACATCATCTTAGATCTAAACATCACCATGAGTGAGTAGTCGTTTTTCTAGGGTGTAAGGTAGCCATGTATGTTGATTAAAAGATGATAATTGGATAAAAGAAATTGTGCCTTTAAAATATTGTGTCTATGCATGTTTGGACTATAACGATAGTTAACGATTCCTGATCAAAATCATTCACTAAAATGGAATTATTTTCCAAAGTAGAAATACGTGAATTGAATAGACAAAGCATAACATGGTAGATTAGACCTAGTAAATTGCCTAAAACCCTGCTAGGCCATCTGATCTATGATTGTAATGAACACATCATTCTTACGAACTCACAATGAACTATTTGCATATTCTAAATCCAATTTCATCAATATGTTAATCTACATGTGTGAACCTACTTCCCTAGATTCTTTTTATCATTGTTAATTCATCACCTGCTTTATTGTTTTCGTTTTTATTTTGTTTTCATTTATGTTTTTTATTAGTTTAGAAATCAAAACCCCAAAACCCAGATACTCGTTAGATAAGACCCAATTGCAAGACATTTCACATCCTATAGGAAACACCATCTCCCTGAGGATCGACCCCTACTTCCCTAATTACATTAATTTGTTATTAGCCTAGTCTGGGTAATTATCTTTGACCAGGGCTTGCGACAGGCCCGATCAGGCTTATAGCCTAACCCTACCAATCTTTACATAGCCAATACAAATATATATTCTAAAGTTCTCACTTCAGCTTCCGCAAATTTCAGTAGTTGAGACGATGGTGGTGGCAGTCATGGCCTATATCTCCATACAGATCCAAATCTCAGCAACTACTCAAAAAGCTTGTTACATACAATTATACAAACATAAGAAATTCAAATATAATGTGAATCCCATAACCTAAATTGAAGCAGAAAATAATGTCATCCAGTGGCGGACCCAGGAATTCAAGAAGTGCACAATTGAAAAAAAAAACTCGGACAATATAGCAAAATGGTTAAACGCCATAATGGTTATCAGATAGTAAACGTCATGCTAAAAAAGGTGCAAATGGTAAAGATTAAAACCCATACGTTGAGGAAAAAAATCATTCTTTTGTACTATTGAGGATTTTTTATTAACTAAAAAGTTGTAACTTGATTTTGAACACTGCCAATCGAAGCTTTATATGTGTCTTTTCTTCGTGGATAAAAAAACACAAAATTATTTTATTTTTCTACTAATCTAAAATGAAAAGAATAGTATATATATATATATATATATATGCATAATTGGGATTTCAAATTGATAAAATTGAGAACATAAGTTAAAGTAATAAGTAATCAAAATTCACAATGCAAAATCACAAATAGACAACAAAAAATCAAAACAAAAATAAAAAAAATATCATAAAACAAACCAATTATAGAAAATTTGAAACCTGTTGTGAAATAAAGAAGGGAGAGAATTAGAGAGATAATAGAGAGAGACAGAACTGTGTTGTTATTCCATTATAAGAGGTATATATATACACATACAATAGGGGTAGAGTTTCCATAAGATAATATATTCTAGTATCTTATAAGATATGGACATCCATATAATAATATTTCATAACACTCCCCCTTGGATGTCCATTACTGAAAAACATGCCTCGTTAAAAACGTTAAAAACCTTACTAGAAAAACCCCATGGGAAAAACACTAGAAGGGAAAAGAGTACAATAATCTCCAAACACGCATAACAAGCTGCCTCGTTAAAACCTTTCCATGTAAAACCCAGTGGGACAAAACCATAAATAAGGAAAAAGAGTACATCGCGTGCTACTCCCCCTGATGATAACATGACTGTATATAACTTCAAATGAGTCATGTTTTGACGTAACTTTTCAATCGTTGAATAGAATCCATTGTAGTTGATAAACTTGATATCTTCATATCCTTGATAATTTCAATCTTCACATTGCTTTAGAAATCGTAATCTGGATATAGCCATCTATGATAACTCTTAAATCTTCATTTCAAAATAATACTTCACAATAGTGAGAGAAAATAATTGCAGTTCTTCTCATAAGATGACATACTGTTATGTCTAAAACAATTGGCATCTTAACAATTATGATGATCATTACTATAGCGTAATAATTCGCTTTTATTGCTAACTCGTTAAGAGCCTTTCTAGGAAAAATCTGTTGGGACAAAAAACCTAGTCGAAGGGAAAAAATAGTGTAGCAATTATCCATATATTGGATCTTTACTGGAGAAGCAACCAAATTGTTGGATAATAATAATCCACTAAATACCTTCAGTAATTTTCTTTGCTAAACAATTGGATTAACATCCTCATTGTAGACTTTGACTACATTATTTTTCAATCGTTATGGTACTTCTGGACCATAAACTAATTTCAAGTGTTTAACCAGAAATTCATTCATATCTCAATTCTCATATGCTCAAACTTCGGGTTGAGACATCAAATAAACTCTAAAGGAGTTTTGATGTTCCATTTTGGAACTAATTACGATATCTTTCAATCGTATTGTAGAGGTTCATATATTTTATCACGAGTTCAAAACTCGGTCGATAATCATTCATAAGAGGCTCCTTCAGGGAATTATCCTCGTAGGAGTAAAATATATTTCTCATTTAAAAATTTATCCATAAAAAATATTATGAAACATGTGCATACATACAATATGAAACAAATTCCTAAATAACATACTTTAATAACAATGCAATAAAAAGAATATATACATTAAACTAAGATGGTTTATTATCTACATGCACATGATGATAACTCAATATACAAACTACGGAGTATATAATATCTTTTTTAATATTCATAATTTCAATTGACTTCAGGTCAATATATGAACTGCAGGTCCATGAGCTCATTTATAATCAAAGATTGTATGTCGACAATCAAAATTAGGACTTACATATAATATCCCCACTTTCTAGTCCATTAAACTCCGCGCGCAAATGCATATCGGTTCCATAACCATATCGATATAATTTCAACATCTCTTGATATTTTCAGTACTTATAAATGATATCTGAATACATAGGGGGAGAATAAAGAAGGGAGAGAGTTAGAGAGATAATAGAGAGAGACAGAACTGTGTTATTATTCCATTATAAGGGGTATATATATATACACATACAATAGGGGTAGAGTTTCCATAAGATAATATATTCTAGTATCCTATAAGATATGGACATCCATATAATAATATTTCATAACAAAACCAACACTCTAAATTTTTAAAATTGGGAAGACCGAATTTGAAAATTAGAGTTTGAAAGCAAATTGGAATGAAAGGGAGAAAGGAAAGTAGGAAATTAAAGATGTAGTCAAAAGTAGACCTGGCAAAAGCAACCCGACCCGATTGACCCGACTCGAATGACCCGACCTGTGACCCGAAATTGACCCGAACTACAACACCCGAATATGACCCGAAACCTGATTAAACCTGACCCGACCCGATCCGAACATAACCCGAGCTTTCTTGACCCGAAAATAACCCGACCCGGAAATAACGCGATCCAAGACCACTCAACCCGAAAATGACCCGAAAATGACCGAAAGGACTTAAATGGCCTTTTCTCTCTTATTCTTTGACCCGAAAATGACCCGACCCAAAATAACCCGACCAGGTTGACCCGAAACGGACCCGACAACAAACCCGAAACTCGAAATGACCCGACCCGACCCGAATTAACCCGAAATCATCGAGAAACCCGAACTGACCCGATCCGAACTGGCCCGACCCAAACCCAACCCGATTGACCCGTTTGCCAAGTCTAGTCAAAAGGAGGGAAAAATAGAAGCTAAGGTGACCTAGTCTCTTCTAATGAGACAGATTAGAGGATTGTCTTGTATGAGCAGAATGACATATATAATAGCTGCCCCAATTTATGGCTAGGATTGAATGAAATCCCTGCTTTGACGGAAGAATTTAGGATCGTCATATATAAGACAAAAGGCACAGACATAGATTGAAGTAAAACCCGTAACTTGAAGTCTAAATGAAATTAGCCTTTCCCACTGAATCACTTCACACTCTTGCTCTTTATGACACAGAAAGTTTACCTATACTGTGGTTTTATTTTATTTTTAAAAAACATCTCCCAACCAAGGGTGCGCACGTGCGGTGCTGTGCGCACCCCTGGGTCCGCCACTGAGGTCATCCAATGATGCTAGGAACAATTAAAAATAAACTATAACTGTAGATTTCAAAGAAGTGACAGCTCAAAATTAAGAGGCAGGGTTCAAGCAACATAAAAGAAAAACAGCTGCTTAGGTTTCTTTGTCTCTTTTACACTGGGAAGACTTGATAACTACTTTGATTGCGGCATAAAACAAATCACATTTTAAAAGTGAATACAATAATACAAAATAAACTGAGACTTAACATTAGCAATAAAAGAACAAGTTATTGATAGTATGATCTTATTAAATAAGAGGGTTGACACTATTTTATAACTCTAATGTCATGGCAAACGAAAAACTTAACAGAAGAAACATGTACACTTATCAGATATAAACGATTGTAAAAAAGACACATAACGCAAAGACAAACATATAAGAAGAGTAAAGTGCGGTAAAATGCGAACCGTAATTAGATATAGGTCCTAAACCACAATATCGTCCTACCGAGACAGTTAAATAAGCAAATCATACAAACTCCTCTTATCAAATATTAGAGAATGTACAAAAGACACATAATACAACAACAAACATATTAGAAGGTTTAAGATTCAAAAAATGTGAACGCTAGTTAGCTGCTGACGAATATGATACAGCTAAATAAGAAAATTGTAAAAACTCCTCTTAATTTGCAAAATTTTGCCAATTGGGTAATTGGTTAACTAGATAAAAAAAAAATAGATTGTTACAAAGTCACTATAGCGCTAAGTTCACACCGTAAAATGGGTTCTATACAATGGTAAAGCGGAGGCAATTGCTAATACATATAAAACTCTTTTTCTATAATTCGGCAAATATAACATGATTTTTTTACGATTTGACGAATGTAAAATGCACATATGATCATTATCTTACCACTATAAAGATGCCTTTTCACATACAATACGACATTGATGGCTCACCATGTTCAAGCTATTGTAATTTAAGACTAACAAAAAAAAACACATTTGACACAATCACAGGAAACCTATAACATGTCACTTTCACCAACTAAGGCTATCGGGACATATTAAGGTTCAAGGGATATCAAGATTGTTCGTAGACAAAACTACAATCCAACCTCACCCCCAAAACTCACAACTATCAAGGTAAAACCCTTAAAGAACAATTCACAAAGCAAACATCTATTATTCCTCTCAAATTATCCTTCATTTTAATTAGAAACAACTTTCGTATGGACCACATACCTCGGCACTCTTATATTTCCATGCCCCATAATCCAGCCGTATGTTCATCCTTCTTCTCTGTCAGTTTTGATGTATTAGCAATTTCAAAACTTTTACTTTTTTTCTACAGAAATAAAGTCCCAATGTCACCAACATTAAAAGAGTACCCTGAAGCAAACTCAATGCACCATCAAGCGAAAAATCACAATCAAATGGAGCTTCTAAATCTGTGTTGAAAGTAAACTCACCTAGATCCCAACAACGATAGTATTAAGAGATACGTCTTTGTCTTCGTGAAGAGACTATGTCTATGCTAAGAAGGTCCAATCAGCAACACAATGTTAGCCAGCTAAACAAACGGAGTAAACTTGTTTGCTCATTTTAGATTCGAGAAAAGGCCAATTTGTTGTTTAGTTAACGGTATAAAAACATAAAACCAACTATTCAATCGCAGATTCATCATAAGTAACTGCACTAGTAACACCAGCCATTATCACGAATGGCTTCTTTAAAAGAGGGAGGTTCAACACCACTAGTAACTGCGGCAAGAAAATGTCGATGTTGCTTTGAAAAAGAACTACAATTAACATAATTTGCTAAAGAGTAAGGAGTACCTGAGGGCGACGAGGCAGACTCGGTAAGCTAGAAGTGTCAGACGGATTTTGTGTGGTGCCAAGGACAAAACCCCGCAAGCAAGAATTTGGGAACTTGAGTCGTTGGCCACGACCAAGCTCTGTTGTAGACCCCCCCCCCCCACCTCCCCGTGGTGGCAGCACTTGTACCTGGATTACCATCCAACTGTACCTCCGTAGTAACAGCCTCGTCCCTATCCATGTCCCCATCAGCCACAACCCGAGGCCCCACCAAAACAGGGGCAGAAATCCATTAAAGGGCTCGTCCAACAGATTCGAGAGAGCAGGGAAAAGACTAGCAGTAGGAGTAGCAAACGGGAAACAATGCTCATGGAACACCACGCTACGTGAAACAAAGAAGAATTTTGTCTCAAGATCATATAATTTTCAACCTTTTTGGGTAAGAGGATAACCAAAATACACACACCTCCCACCCTGTTTAGCAAAACTTATCGCCCTTCATGGACTGGTTATTGGCAAAACAGAGACAACCTAGAACACGCAAGTTCGCATAAGACGGGGTGACCCCAAACAAACACTCATACGGGGTCTTATTATCAAGTAATGTAGACGGAGTGCGATTAATTAAATATGGTGCTGCAATGATGCATTCACCCCAAAAGGTCTTAGGTAAGTGTGCTTGAAAAATAAGAGCCCGGGCGACATTCAAAATTTGACGATGCTTGCGCTCGACACGACCATTTTGTTGAGTTGTGACGACGCAAGAGGTTTGAAAATGAATTCCGTGTTGGAAAATATATCCCGCCACACAATTAAGTTTTAAACCGTTGTCACTTCTTACAGTTTTAATAGTCTTATAAAATTGTGTCGTAACCAAAGAAATAAAATTCATGAACATATCAGTCAAGTCCATCTTATCAGTTAACAATTAAACCCAAATAGAACGGGAACAATCGTCCACAATGGTCAGAAAAAACTTGGCACCACATGAAGAAGAAATGAATTAATTTAAAAATATCTGAAGCACTCATTCAAAATAAAATTATGAGGATGTTGTTTAGCAAAATGACATATATCGCACACCAATTCCTTATTAATACTAAGGTTACGAGCAAAAGAAATTGATTTGACCACTTTGTGTGACGGATGAACCAACCGACGATGCCAGAGATCGAGAGAACCCACATGATAAGTGATATTTTGTTCTGATTTATCCCCCGTTTTAGCTCGATTTCTATACGATTTATGCACTATGTTAAGTGATTAACGAGCTAATATTGTTATTCTAGTTGTTTTGCGTGTTTTGACTCGTTTTATAGGAAATGAAGCGGTTTTGCTATATTTTCCTACTTTATGGAGCAAAGGCACTAGGATACGAGTTTTCAAGGAATTGATGATAGCCAGTTCACGATTTGATTACGATTCCGCTACATCTTTCCTCAATTGGATTTATTTTGGACTTTGGCTTTGAACTTAAAAAGGAAACCTCAACCCAAGTCAAGAGAAGATCAGCCCAAGCCCAATTCCGCATTGCATTGACCAAGACCAATGCATAGGATTCCGTGCCTAAGATGAAAAGACGGAGAATCCATCTTACACAAAAACCCGATCGGATTGCCATATACCCGATCGGGTATTTTTGCAAGAGGACGTTACTGGGCTCTTCTTCAAACCGAGCTTAAATGAGTACATTAATGCTTTGACTAGGGTACGAATTTGGACGAGGGATCAGCAGCCATGCATCCCTATAAAAGCCAATGATCATCACACACAATTATCATCTCATATCATATATATCTTAGCATCTTTTTACTTTCATACAATAACACATTTCATAGTTTATTTTCTTCCTTACAAGTTTAGAATATAGTTTATTTCTTAGCTTTGCTTTAGTGTTTTCATAGCTTTTGTTCTTGGGTATTTGTTCTTACTTTCATTCTTATATATTCATATTCCAATTACGGTAATTCTACATCCTTGATTTACTTATGCAATTTTAACCATCATGAATTATAATCTCACTAGTATCATTTTCATAATATTGTTGTTGTTAGGAAATCAATCTAAAATTAATCTAGTTAAAACCAAAATATTGTTTAGCATGTCACATTATAATTTACCTAATCATATAATCCTAAACATTATCACTAAAATCTTTATTAATATAATCACCATAATCACTTTAGTATTTACATTTCATAGTCTAATTTCATACATCTTTTTCTTGTTAATTTACTTAATCACATGATCATATAAATTAGATTAATTCTAATATTGTAAATTTATCATTGTGTAAATAAAATAAATAGAGTTGTAATATTTGAAATGATTTACGAGTTAAATGAATTAAAAGAAGAGTAGTTACCAATTGAACCATCTAGTTGTTTCTTCCTTTGGTCGTGCCAAAATTCTATAACTATGTTTAGTGGCCATAAACAATTGTTTGTATTAGTCAATTTCTATCTTTATAACGAGAGTTGGGATGGGAAGTAGGACTACCAATATGGGTTTAGTGACTTAACCATGCTGAAAGGATGTTAGGACCCACTAAAAGGTCGGTACGAATCCGAAAGGAATATACCGCTACAAGGCCTAGACAATCATAGTAATTCTAATGTTGGTATCAATGAAGCTTTTAATTAGTTTTACATGTATTTCTCTTTCACTATAACAACTTGATTAGTTAGTTTATCTTACCGTATTAGATAGTTTATTTTGTTATTATCTAGCTAGTTTACTTTATCGTCTTTCTATTCTCGTTCTTAGATAGTTTACTTTATTATTATTGTCTAGTTTATTAGTTTAGTTAGTTAGGTTTTCAATATCGTCATTTAAATATCGTTTTTAGTTAGAATTTAGTTGTTGTTATTCGGATCAGAGGGTTTCCACTACTACAATAATGATCAAAGAGAACGGTTCGACACCGTTCTCAAAACCACATTGAACCGTCGTGTGGCCAGCCGTTCTCTTTGATATAAGAGCACGGTTGAAATGAAGTCAACCCGGTATCTTTGTAACAACAATCAGAACGGTTGCGCTCTATAACCGTGCTCTTTGATTTATCATAGAGATCGGTTTCATATAAGAACCGCTCTCTTTGATTGAGTCGTCCATCTTTTCAAAGAGAACAATAGTTATAATACAACCGTTCTATTTGTTAGTTTCAAAAAAAAAAAATTTATGTTTTCATTGTACTTATACGTGATTGTATCGTATAGCTCATAAGAAATAAACCTATTACAATTCAGAAACTCCAGCAAGAAAACCCTTCGGATTTAATTTGAACCATTAACTAGGACAAATCCTTGAAGAAATATACAA
>JAIUZE010007013.1:0-19563 GCA_022085475.1 Heliosperma pusillum | reverse complement strand
TTTTTAATGTCGTCATTGACTTTTCTTGACTTTTAAGTCGTCATAAACTTTTCTTGACTTTTAAGTCAATCTTTGACTTTTCTTGACTTTCAGTCAACTTTGACTTTCGTTGACTTTTTCCCGACTCGCCTTATAAGTTTGAAGACCGAAATTTTATTTAAAAAAATAATATTTTTAATTTATTTTTTATTTAGATTTATTAGAATTTATGATAATTTAATAAAATTATTTTGAATTTATTCGGAATTTATAATAAGGTTTTACGGTTTTAACCCAAACGTCATTTAACTATTCCCGGGTCAACTTAAGTCCCGAAACTCGACTTTGACATGAGTCATACGCCCCATGTCACTTTTTTTCCACTAATATTAGATCTTTTAATTAATATGATTAAACTAATAAAAATATCTAAGATATTTGTAACTTTATCGGTCTGTCAACTTAAACTCCGCAAATCGCGTAAAAACAGACCCGATTCCTCTCCATTTCACACGTCTATTTTTTCCCCTCTTAAGCCTTGATATTTTCTTTCTTTTCATTACTCACCAACAACTTTTCATTTAACAATCAATCAAATTAAGATCTAATTAATCGTTCTTCATCGTTCTTCATTCGTTCTTCGTCGTTCTTCATTTGTTCTTCGTCGTTCTTGAGCAAAATCATAATAAAACCTTCATTTCTTAATTAAATCCGTCCTAACTTATATTTCTAGAATCTCCTCTTCGCTCTCCATCTTCAAGTACGTTTTATTTCCAATTCCGACAAAATCGTTTTCAAGACTTTAATTATGGAAAATCAAGTTTTAAGTTCTAATAATGTTTTTCTTGTCATTTCTTATACGGGAAGATTTTGAAGACGAGTTTGGTGACTCGTATATTTTAGGAGAAGATTAGAAGACGGGTTCTTATTTTTCTTTACTTCTTATTTTGGTGCTAATTGATTTTACTAGCTAAGGTAACGATTCCGAGTTACTCGACGAATATATGTTACATAGTTTTTGTTTCTTTTATTTTTGGTTCATCTTTTGTTTTTATGCTTGTTATTATGATTTATGGATTTTTAGTAGTAACATGATAAGTTGTTGATTTTATTATGTTGTATGAATTTATAAACATGTTAGTGTTCTTGACAAATTTTTATGGTTTCTTCAAAATCATGATTTTTGTATGCATGAGGGATGAATTGGATGTTTAAAATGGATGTTGTTAATTAAAAGCATGTTGGAAATAATTTGGTGTTTGTGGTTGGGGAAAACCGTGTAGGGTGGCTGTTTTGGGGCTGGAAACCGGTCCAAACCAGGCCGGTTCAGACCGGGTCTGGGTTGGTCCATGGTGGGTTCGGGTTTTGGTCTTTGGGTTGTGTCGATGTTTGATTGTTATGTTGTTGTTTTGACGGGTTTTAATTATGTTAAAGCATGCGGGAAATATTAGGAAACGGTTTTTAGTAAAGTTGATAAAAAGCCAAAACAGCCCAAAACAGGCCGGGGGGCCCAGTCCAGGCCCGTGTCAAGTTGGCCCAAAATCAGCCCGTGGGTCCCACCTTGGGACTTGTGACGGTTTTTGAGTTATCGTTATTTTTATCGCGTTTTGTAATAATTAGCAAGTGAGAAATATTAATAAGTAAAATATTTAATTAAAAAGGTTTTTTTATAAAATTACTATTTCTCACATGTTAGAAATTATAATACGAGATGGTAGTTTAAATTGATATCCGTTAAGTTAAACGGGTTTTCGTATGATTTTAATAATTCACATGTTAGAAATAGAATGAAATAACATGAAATGAATGTGATATTCTTATGTTCAAGCCTCGAGGGCTAAGACTCTGTTTCTAGCCGGTTTGACCAAACGGGTTTGGTCAAACTAAGATCTAGTCAGCCCCGGTTGACTGATGACCCGTCGCGGGACTCGGGTCGGGGATTTGTCTTCAGGTAAGGTTTTATTTTAATGAATGAATGAATAGCCTTAGTAGATATGAGGCGATATGATATTTGAATATGATTTATATGCAATTAGTCACATGATAGGATGTTTTTCCCGTGACTGTTTAATTATATGGTTGGTGTCGTGTTGACTAAGTACCCATAGAGAATTATGAGTATATGGCGTCTTGACCATTCTAATTCTAAATGAGTATCTTGGACCATGACATTGATAGGCCCGTACTATCTTTAACGAGCATATGGAGTTTGCCGCTTGATAGCTTCTGTGTCCCGGCTTGGTGGGTTTATATCCAAGTCGGGGTATGGCTGCCATTGTTTCCACTTTGGGAAATGGAGCCAGTTTAAGTACTAGCCAACCCCTTTGATGGATCTTCTTAGGGTGTACTCATGTGATTGTATCATGGGTCTTGGATGCGATGGATCTTCGCATTTCTCTGGGTCTGCGCAGTCTAGGTTTAGGGTTGAGTCGTATCTTGGACATGTTTCTGAGAGGAACCTCTGAGCTAAGATATGTGCTTTGGATCTGGGCCATGTTATTAGTGTAACCGCTGAGCCTAGATGTGTGCTTGGTATTTGGGCCATGTTACCGGAGTGACCGCTGAGCCTAAATATTTAAGTATATCCTACCTCGTGGTATAGACTCGAGTTACAGAAGTCTTCTATTGACTGTACTAAGAACTTATGCCTGTTTGTAGAAGTATTGGTCTTTCATGTTTGATGATTCTATGAGTTTTAGAAGGTGAGATGCAAGCCGGCTAAGATTGATAGAGTTTGGATTACCGATTGTTAACTGATTCACATGATTACGTGTTGATTAGGGTTTGAGTGTATCACGGCCATGTTTCTGAGAGGAACCTCTGAGCTAGCATACCAGCTTCCCTACCTCGAGTTATAGTTTATTATCGGTTTCACATGATAGCTTTCACATGCTAGGTTATTTGTTAGTTATCTGTTTCATAACATGAAAAGCATATCATATATGTTAAAGTTTTGTATTGTTCCATATACATTGCTTTTATGTTATTCATGTTTTATTAAACTCGACATTTCGTGGCTGGGAGACTCGGAGTTACTCCCCACTGACTGTGGCTTCCGTGTTTATATTTAATGCGGTCGAACAGGTGGTGATGCATACTTTGGGTACATTGACGAGCTAGCGAGCGAAGTATTTACCTTGGACCTATATTCGGTTCTTAGATTGTATATTATTATACACTCTTTTATTTCCGTATTTATACGGGACATATGTCTCCCGTCTTGTATAATTCTTATGTATAATATTATTTCCGTTTTGTAATGACCCTTTTTATTTATGACACCCTTCGTTATGTATTTAAATTATTATTTTTCTTTCCGCAAATTTGAGGGTGTCACAATAATTCATTCAACAATGGAATTTAAACATGATAAAATGGTATTAAATAGAGAAGAAGAGGTTCAAAAAGTCTTACAATGCTAAAAGGAGAGAACTTGTTCCAATTACACTAAGAAATGGAAGATTAGCTACCCATAATCCAAGTATTACAACCCAAAATAAAGTTCAACCAAATTACAAGCCAAAAATGAAGAACAAAAATTGAGAGAATTCTAATGTGTTTTGTTGTGGAATGTTGCATGCCTTCTCTCTCTACAATCTGGCTCTTTTATACCCTTGGCTCCGGAAACCTAGGGCCTTGAGAAATGGGCCTCAAAATGACAAGACGGAGAATGAAGGAACACCTGTCTCAGGCCAGGACACGGGCAGCGTCGTGGGACGCCGGCAGCGTTCACTGGCGCTGCCAATTTTTACTCTTCAACGCTCGTCTTGACTTTCGTTGACCCCTTTGAATGCTAGTCTCGCCTTGACTTCCATTGACCCTTTGGACTAGCTCTTCTTGCATTGATAATTTGCTCCTAGCCCACTCCAATTGTCGGGTTTGGGTCTCGGGTCTCGGGTTTGACTTTGACTTTTGTTGACTTCCGGGCTTGACTCTAAAATTTGACTTAAAAATACTAAATAACAACATAATTACAAGGACTAAGGTTAGCATAAAATGATGCTAACGACCCGTAAAAAGTATATTAAATGAACCTAATAAACACTACTAAACATGACACATTTTGGTGTTGTAAGCTCAAGTCAGCCAAAAGGATGGAGAAAGTCGATCAAGTGGACTAACAATCAAGGAAAGCTCTTCAAAGTCACTAGAGGAGAAGGAGAGATGTTCAAAGGAGAACCATAAGACAACGAATTCGAGTCAGAGTCGGAGTCGGAGTCGGAGTCTGAGTCTAGCAAAGTTCCTAGAGAGTCTCCTCCTGCCGTCACCCCTGATCCCTTTACTTCTCCTAACATAGCATCGAATAATAATAGCAGCTTAAGAATTGTCCGAGTAGCTGTTCCATTACCGCCACTGACTACTAAACAAATGGCCTCTTTGTTTCAGCTATTTTCAAAATTTAATATGAATAAATCAGATTCTTCTTACTCCTTGTGTTTTTCTGAATGCAATTCTATTTATGATGATAATGAGGATGAGCCTGACCCATAATTACCTCTCTACATAATTAAGGAAATACTACAAGAGGGGAAAGGGGCTCTAGTTATAGAAAGTATCGAACCCATCGACGTAGGAACTGAACTAGAACCTCGAGAACTTAGGATATGGACGACCCGACCGAAAGGGCCTGTTTCGTAGACCTCCTACACGAGTTAAAAGACGTCTTTGCTTGGTCTTACAAAGACATGCCAGAGATCGATAGAGATACTGCAGAGCACCGAATTCCAATCAAACCAGGTTTCAAACCCGTAAAATAGAAGCTTTGTCGAATGACGACTGAATGGGCTCTTAATATCAAAGAAGAGGTCGATAAGCCATTCAAAGCCAGGTTCATCAAAGTTTTTGAGTACTATGACTGGGTGACTAACGTAGTTCCCGTACCCAAAAAGGATGGGCGAATCCAGGTTTGTGTTTATTTCAGAGACTTGAACAAAGCGATACCTAAGGACGATTTTCCCCTACCACATATCGACATATTGGTAGATAATACAGCAGATCACATGTTTTTATCCTTCATGGATGGGTATGCCGAGTATAATCAGATCAAAATGGCCGAAGCATATATGCATAAAACAACTTTCTTCACTCAATAGGGCACATATTGCTACCGAGTTCTGCCATTTGGGCAAATTAATGCCGGAGCCACCATATAAACGTACCGCGATCACGTTGTTACATGACATGATGCATAAAGAAGTAGAGGTGTACGTAGATGATATGATTGACAAATCCAAAGACAGGAAGGGACACATCGACAACCTTCGCAAATTCTTTCTCAGGTTGCGCAAGTACAACATGAGACTCAATCCTCAGAAATGCGCATTTGGAGTAATATCAGGCAAACTTCTGGGATATATCGTCAGCCAGAGGGGAATAGAAATTGATCCATCCAAGATCAAAGCCTTAATCGAAATGCCGCAACCCAAACAGAGAAGGAGGTTATAGGATTCTTGGGCAAGGTACAGTACGTGAGCCGGTTCATATCGAAACTCACTATGATCTGCGAACCTATTTACAAAAAGCTAAAGAAAACAGATCATACTATATGGGATGACGACTGTCAAAAGGCATTTGACAGGATTAAGGAGATATTGGCTAAACCACCAGTGTTAATGCCACCTCAACGAGATCAACCTTTTGGTTTATATCTCACAGTCACAGAAACAACCATGGGGGCTATGCTCGCTCAGACTGTTGGAAAAGAAGAAAGAGTTGTCTACTACCTTAGTAAGAAGTTCTTAGAATATGAGGGCAAATACACAACTCTTGCAAAGACGTGCCTCACTCTTGTGTGGACAACAAAGAAGCTACACCACTACATGCTTTGCTACTCCGTTAAGGTGTACTCCAAAATAGACCCCATCAAATACCTTTTCGAGAAACCTATCCTCAACGGACGTTTGGCAAGATGGACCTTAATGCTCTCAGAGTTAGATCTCAAATATATTCCTCTGCAAGTCATCAAGGGACGCGCTGTTGCTGAGTCTTTCGCACATAATCCTATCAACGATGCTCAGGTAGTAGACATGTGGTTATTTCGAGACGAAGACATACTACAGACTTGTGTCGACTCCTGGGACGTTTATTTTGATGGTGCATCAAATTTAAGAGGATTTGGAGTGGGAGTATTGCTCATTTCTCCTGAAGGTGAGCATACCATGCTATCTGTCAAACTCGACTTCGAGATGACAAATAACGCAGCAGAATATGAAGCTTCCCTCATTGGTCTACAAACAGCAGTTAGTTTAGGCATTAAAAATCTTCGAGTTCATAAAGGCTCCTCCTTGATCATCAACCAAGTTACAGGATCCTGGAAGATTCGAAGTGAAAGTCTAGCACCCTATCAGGCTAGGGTAGATCAAGTCGCCCAGTTCTTTGATCAATCACTTATCTACATCTACCTCGAGAAGAGAATCAGTTTGTAGAAGATTTTGCGAAACTTGCGGCCATGATCAATATGCCAGAAAACATGATCGAAATGCCTTTTTGCATCGAAAGACGACCAGAACTGGCCTATGTGCACCAACTTACAGATGAAGAAGAAAGCCCAGAGGAACCCTGGTTCCAGGCCATTCTAGACTTCAAACTCAATGGTACATACCCACCAGAAATTGATAAGAGGGGACAATGCTCCATACCCCTATTAGCCTCTCAATACCTCCTCATGCAAGGAGAATTGTACAAAAAAACACCTCTTAATATCATCTTGCGTTGCCTTGATCGTTCAGAGGCACAAAAAGTAATGGAAGAAGTTCACGATGGAGAATGCGGTCCCCACATGAGTGGACTGATAAGTGATATTTTGTACTGATTTATCCCCCGTTTTAGCTCGATTTCCATACAATTTATGCACTTTGTTAAGTGATTAACGAGCTAATATTGCTATTCTAGTTGTTTTGCGTGTTTTGACTCGTTTTATAGGAAATGAAGCGGTTTTGCTATATTTTCCTACTATTTGGAGCAAAGGCACTAGGATACGAGTTTTCAAGGAATTGATGATAGCCAGTTCACAATTTGATTACGATTCCGCTACATCCTTCCTCAATTGGATTTATCTTGGACTTTGGCTTTGAAACTCAAAAGGAAATATCAACCCAAGTCAAAAGAAGATCAGCCCAAGCCCAATTCCGTATTGCATTGACCAAGACCAAGGCATAGGATTCTGTGCCTAAGACGAAAAGACGGAAGAATCCATCTTGCACATTTACCCGATCAGATTACCCTTTACCCGATCGGGTATTTCTGCAAAAGGACGTTACTTATCTCTTCTTCAACCGAGCTTAAATGTGTGATTTAATGCTTTGACTAGGGTATGAATTTGGACGAGGGATCAGCAGCCATGCAGCCCTATAAAAGCCAATGATCATCACACACAATTATCATCATATACTTATCTCTTATCATCTTTTTATGATATACTACACAACTTCATATTATCTTTTAGCATACTTTCATACAATAACACATTTCATAGTTTATTTTTTTCTTACAAGTTTTAGAATATAGTTTATTTCTTAGTGTTTCTCTAGTGTTTTCATAGCTTTTGTTATTGGATATTTGTTCTTTACTTTCGTTCTTATATATTCATATTCCAAACTCGGTAATCCTCTATCCTTCACTATGCAATTTTCATCATGAACTTTAATTTAATTAGTATTGTTTTCATATTGTTGTTGTTAGGAAATCAATCTAAAATTAATCTAGTTAAAACCAAAATATTGTTTAGCATGTCACATTACACTTTACCTAATCATATAATCCTAAAAATTGTCATTAGAATCATTATTAATATAATCACCATAATCACTTTAGTATTTATATTTCATAGTCTAATTTCCTACATCTTTTTCTTATTAATTTACTTAATCACATGATCACATAAATTAGATATAATATTGTAAAATTATCATTGTGTACATAAAATAAATAGAGTTGTAATATTGAATTGATTTACGAGTTAAATGAATTAAAAGAAGAGTAGATATCATATGAACCATCTAGTTGTTTCTTCCTTTGGTTGTGTCCAATTCTATAACTATATTTAGTGGCCATAAACAATTGTTTGTATTAGTCAATTTCTATCTTTATAACAAGAGTTAGGATGCGAATTAGGACTGCCAATAGGGGTTTAGTGACTTAACCATGCTGAGAGGACGTTAGGACCCACTAAAAGGTCGGTACAAATCCGAAAGGAATATACCGCTACAAGGCCTAAACAATCATAGTAATTCTAATGTTGGTATCAATGAAACTTTTAATTAGTTTTACATGTAATTCTCTTTCACTTTTTCAATTTGATTAGATAGTTTATTTTACCGTTTTAGATAGTTTATTTTATTGTTGTTTAGTTAGTTTACTTAATCGTCATTTTATTTCTATTCTTAGGTAGTTTAAATTATTGTTATTAGCTAGTTTATTAGTCTAGTTAGATAGCCTTTCAATATTGTCATTTAAATATCGCTTTAGTTAGATTTTAAATACTGTCACTTGGATCAGAATACTTCCCCGATCGGGTATGTGACAATCCGATCGGGTAAGTCTTCTGTTTTGAGTTTTACATTCTGCAATTTACATATTTGTCATTTACATATCGTCATTTACATACTTGTCATTTTATTTTATCTTAATAGCTTATACAACTACCTCAAATGACTCGAACTTAAATGAAAATCAATCCATAGCAATTCATAGTTAACACGTAATCCCTGAGGATCGACACCCTACTTCCCTAATTACATTCCTTATGTTGTTAGCCTAAGTGCGGGTAATTATTTTTGGATCGGGACCGCGACATAACCGATCAAATTTTGGCGCCGTTGCCGGGGAGCACGGTTTTGTTTATCTATGTATTGTTGGTTTTTGTTTATCATTTCTACCATTTTTAGGTGCAACCGTACCTAAATCGTTACTAACTTTCTCTTTTGTGTTTTTCTTGTAGGTTGAAAAAAATGGTACTAACAAGGGAAGATCCAAGGTACCGGGTTTTTGAGCTCGCTAGTGGGATCCTAAGGGTCCATATGACTTTGATTGCTCTCATTGAGCGTAACCAATTTCATGAAAAACCAAACGAAAACCCGTCACACCATCTACAAACCTTTTGCGAATTGTGTCAAACCTTTGTGAGGGAGGGAATCACCCAAAATCAGATTAGAGAAACCCTTTTTCCTTTATCACTAAAGGGAGAAGCTAAATGGTGGTTCACCCGTCGTTTAAAGGAAGCCACAAGACCTATGGAGTGGGAAGAGATTGTCATCGCTTTTCACCGGAGGTTTAGAACCAATTTGTCAAACCTATCAATTACATTACAAAATGAAAGTGGGGAAGGTTCACAAACCAATGGGGGAGAGCGAAAGAAGAGTCGAGTGGAAACTTTAAAAGATGTTGACACTCCAATTTCCTTAGCCTGTCCCGTTCAACCAAACGAAACCACCCCAAAAAGCACTTTATATCGCCCAAACGTTTTCAACCCATTTACCTCATTAACAACACCATGTGAACTTTGTGGTGGGATAGGGCATGTGCCTCAACGATGTGGGAACAGACTCACACCCTTAAACCCTTTTCGCCCACAATTTTGCCAAACTCAACCTATTAATACATCACATACACCACAATACTCACCTTTTCCAAACGGTCTAGTAGATGCCAAGTTGAGAGAAGTATGCCAAACCCAAGAGACCATTGTTTCATACTTCTCTTCTGTCTTAGGCTCACTCACATCAACCATCTTGTCTCTTCAAAAGAGAGTAGAAGAGTTGACCCTATCGAGTTCTAGCCAAACCTCCTAAGAGAGTGAAGAACCATTGGTAGTCACAATCGGTGACAAACCTTTTGAAAATCCTTTTGGGAAGGGTGAGAGCTCCACCAAGGATGAAGAATTGGAGTGATGGGTGTTGGTAAAAGGTAAATGAAGAAAAACTTTAAGGACGAATCCAGCTATAAGGAGCTTAAATCCCTTCATAAGGCTTAAGGGGGGATAGCAAAACATAGTCTAGCATGACTTAAAAATGCGCTTGTCGGGAGGCAACCCGTCTTTTTCTTTTCTTTTTCTTTATGCATTTTTTCTTTTACTTATTAGACAATGATTTTAATTTGGACTATTTTATTTGGACTCTATTTTTTGGATTTTGTGTTGTAATAGTTAGGAACAATTTTTCGTTTTACTTGTTATTATGCATGTCTAGTATATAGTTTTTCGTACTTAGAATATGAAGACTTATTGAGACAAGAAGGAGCTATCCTTGGCCCAAGTTGCCAAGATCACTAAGGTTAGTAAGTATGTGCAAGGACATAGCCAAAAGGTAAGAGCAAGTGGCAAAGAAAATAGAAACAAAAACCGGACCAGCAAGTTTCCCCGATCGGATTGCTATATACCCGATCGGGTAAATTGGCTGCCTCGTATTTTGCTCTAATTTCTTCTATAAAACCCACTTGCTACCCTTTGCTTGCTGCCTTATACCCGTGTTCTTCAATTTCAAAGTTCAAAATTCTCTCAAAACCTTCAATTCTTAGTCTTTTCTTACAAAATTTGTTCCTATAGTTCATCAAGGGCAACTTCTAAGCATCATCAAGTAAGTTATTTCTACTTTAGTTACTTCAATCTCTCTATATTTTTCAAAAATCCAACATGAACAAACCCTAACTCAAATTTGGGGGTTCTTGATTTTGATTGCAAAACTTGTTTAAATTGGATTTCTAATGATTCTTACATGCTATAGAGTGAATTTTAGTGATTAATTAGGATGATTACTATGATTTGGATGCTCATATGCTCCTTAGGATACTCATCTTTACTATATGCTAAGAACTTTTGCTTAAGTGGTAGTATGATGCTTGAATTCATGCTTTATACTATGAACTTATGATCTTGTCATGTTAATTTAGCATTAGTACCCTTAGGTAGTAGCCAAACTCATGATTTAAGTGTATGTTGCTCATCTTAGTGACATATTGTTATGCTTAAGGACATCCATTTGTGCTCAAAAGATGGCATGACAATGTTTCACTAAGGTTGCTATGCTTGAATTTGTGCTCAAAGCTTAGTATTATAACACTTATGTTATCAATTTGTGAAGTGTTTTAATACTAGTTATTTGTAGAAAATGGCACCTACATTAAGGAAATCAAAGAGGGCAAGAACCTCCAATCAAGGAGAAAGTAGTAGAGCACAAGAAGAAGATATAGAAATGCTTGAAGCAAACGATCAACCCGAAAATCAAGGAAATGCTATGCATGATCCTAACTTTCCGGATGTAGAATTTAGTTCACACAAGCAATGGCAAAATTGGCGTATACTTAAAAGCAAAGGTATGAGGGCTACCAAGTTCCTCAATGTTTCTTCTTTAAGGCATATGAAACTTTATGAGCATGTTAAAGTGTTATTTAGGGGCCTAGGTATGAATGCTAGCATGAACTTTAGTTATGAGACCTACCCTCAATTAACCCTTGAATTCTTAAGCTCATTCGAGTTGCATAGGTCTAGAAATAGAAATACCATGCCTCAAGTTCAGTTTCGCTTGTTTAATGATGATTATAATATGAACTTAGAGAACTTTGCTAGATATTTTGGTCTCACCACTGAGGATACTGTTACCTCACCTCCAGAAGGCTTTGATATTAGCCTGCTTTGGAGTGCTATTTCGACTTACCCTGTCTCTCGTTGGGACCATGTCCCACACCAACACATCCATCATCCCGCCATTAGAATCTGGCAACGATTCATGGGATGGACCTTCTTGGGTCGTGCTGAGCCTCATTTGGTGAGACGAGTGGAGTTAGAAATGTTAGGAGGATTTTTGAATGTGAATGGTGATGAACCATGGTCTATTAGTATTCCGTATCATTTTGTTGTTCAGTTGACCAAAGCTATTAATCCTAAGAACACTGCCATTGTCTATGGATGTCTTATCACTCACCTTGCTATGCAAGTTTGTGGTTTTAACCAAGCCACCACCGACCTCCAGGCATTGACTACACCTCCCACCGAGATGGGAAATGGGTTGGATTATGCTTATTTTGTTCAGCTCAACTGGTTTCGAGTCTCTCACCCCCATATGATTTGGAGGATAGCTTGTCGTGATGCGGTCAAGTTGACCGCCGAGGTAGAACAAATTCCATTTCTTCGGCAGCGTCCTCAACTTCAAGAGGGTGAGGCTATCTTACCCCGACCCACTTACTACCTTCCTGTTGGGGATATTACCCACATTGACCCCCCTGTTCAACTTAGATCTCGCCGCCCTGAGGTAGGATCATCCTCTCACTCGACCCATGCTGCGGGCGATGTGACCGCCATGTTTGAAGCCCTAACCTTGTCCGTTAATAGAATTCAGTCCGACCAGCAGCTTGCTTTGCACCCCATCTATGATCACTTTGCTAGGCAAGGTGTGATTAGACCTGAGGGCCCCCACCCGTCTTTTTATACTTGGCCTGAAGGGGGGTATGGTACTACTTATGATGCAGGTGTGCAGCCGACCGGACCGGATTACTGTGGAACCGACTATGGCGTTGAGAGTTTTGGAGGGTATAGAGGTGATTTTGGAGATCACCAAGTAGACGAGTACCAATCCTTAGGAGCCAGCGACCCAACCGGGATCATTACTTCTCGTGGTAGTTATTATTCTGCAGATGATACCTACTATACAGATGCTTCTGGATACGCATCCGAGCCACCTCCTTCTGAGAGGAGAGGCCGTAGCTGGTGGCCTTTGTGATGAGATGATGAGCTCCCCTTGTTTATACTAGCTTGGGGGAGGCTAGACATTTTGTAAGACTTTTCTTTCTTTCCTTTCTTTCTTTTGCATTTTTTCGTTTTATTTTAGCCCCTTTTTCCCATTAGAATTTCATATTGTTTCTCTGTTCCATGTGCTACCAGCCGTTTCTCGGTTTGTTTCTGTTATAATTGCATGCACATTGAGGACAATGTGAAGTTTTAGCTTGGGGGAGGATTTGCATTTAGGATTTGCATTTAGATTTTTATTTTCTTCTAATTTTCTTAGTTCATTTTTAGTTTTATTGAAAAAATAAAAATGAAAAAAAAAATCGAAAAAACCAAAAAACACAAAAAGAAAAGATCATTTCCATCTTACATTTCTCATTTTATAGTTTTTATAAGCTGATGTTTCGTTATATTATGAGGAATTGTGCATTCATGGGGACGTCTTGTACACAGTAGGTAGAAAATTGCATTTGGACTTAATTAAGCTTGATCTTGACTTTGGCAAGCTACTCATATTGTAAGGTAGAGCCTCCAGTGGTCAGTACATCTGAACCCGATCCCAGTTTAGGAGTGAGTAGTTTCTCCTTAGAGTCTGTGTTACATCAAAACGCATAAGTATGGTTTTTATTCCATTTTCTATAAGTATTACTGTCATGATCTACATTTTGAAGCCATTCAATCTCTTGTTCACCTTTCGCAAAAACACCCTTCTTTCTAGCTACATTATAATTTTGCCTACCCTTGTTGAGCTAGTAACCAACTATATGTGTAGGGGTGTTCTATGCTTTTGCGATGTTTTGATAATGCCACCGTTTGGTGTGAACTTGTCTCGGGATTGCTGATTCCCGGGTTTTGATGTGAAAGAGAAAAAGAAAAAAAAGAGCTTTGAAAAAATGATGAAAAATGAAAAAGAATGAAATTGAAAGCTCAAACTAAAAAAAAAAAAAAAAGAGAAAAGAAAAAGAGGAAAAACGCTTCCATGAAAATGAAAGAAAGAAAAATTATGGGAAGTCGTAACTTGATTCTAATGTTTAATAAGCCAATATGCTGCTTTTGGCTTTGACTTTTGTTGATGGGAATTGGTATGATTTGGATTGAGTATCCACTACACATTTGGTTATTACTAGCTTGACTTTAAGCTCCACATTACCAAATTCATTTGTCCACTTTCTTACCCAAATTTCCCAAGCCTCTTCTTTACTTTACTAGTGCTTCTTACATTATATTTTGATCATGATTAGTTTTACTTAATGGTTTTGGATTGTCTACCATACTAGACTGCGGGCACATTCTTATAAGTTGTAGATAGGTGAGTGTCACTTCAAATTTAAACCAATATTTCCTATTTTACAAAAATTTGAGTGATGAGTGTACCGTAAGAGTCCATTGTCAAAAAGATCATGCAAGAGCTGAAAAGGTCCAAAGAATATTTTCTATGTTGCGCCGTTATGTAAATCTCAACCATGATCCGCATTTTCCTTCGCCCTTGTTGCTGCGGGCTTATGATTCATCTACTTATTAAGAGCTTACTTTTTGAGATTTGTATGATAGATTGATCATTGTTAGCTACCCTTGTCCTAGTTATGATTGGTATGTTTGCTTGAGGACAAGCAATGGTTTAGCTTTGGGGAGTTTGATAAGTGATATTTTGTACTGATTTATCCCCCGTTTTAGCTCGATTTCCATACGATTTATGCACTTTGTTAAGTGATTAACGAGCTAATATTGCTATTCTAGTTGTTTTGCGTGTTTTGACTCGTTTTATAGGAAATGAAGCGGTTTTGCTATATTTTCCTACTTTATGGAGCAAGGCACTAGGATACGAGTTTTCAAGGAATTGATGATAGCCAGTTCACGATTTGATTACGATTCCGCTACATCCTTCCTCAATTGGATTTATCTTGGACTTTGGCTTTGAACTTCAAAAGGAAACATCAACCCAAGCCAAAAGAAGATCAGCCCAAGCCCAATTCCGTATTGCATTGACCAAGACCAAGGCATAGGATTCCGTGCCTAAGACGAAAAGACGGAAGAATCCATCTTGCACATTTACCCGATCGGATTACCATATACCCGATCGGGTATTTCTGCAAGTGGACGTTACTTAGCTCTTCTTCAACCGAGCTTAAATGTGTGATTTAATGCTTTGACTAGGGTACGAATTTGGACGAGGGATCAGCAGCCATGCAGCCCTATAAAAGCCAATGATCATCACACACAATTATCATCCAATTATCCATTATCATCTTATATCATATCTTATATCTCTTATCATCTTTTATATCTTTTAGCACACTTTCTTACAAGTTTTAGAATATAGTTTATTTCTTAGTGTTCCTCTAGTGTTTTCATAGCTTTTGTTATTGGATATTTGTTCTTACTTTCGTTCTTATATATTCATATTCCAAACTCGGTAATTCTCTATCTTTTACTATGCAATTTTCATCATGAACTTTAATTTAATTAGTATTGTTCTCATATTGTTGTTGTTAGGAAATCAATCTAAAATTAATCTAGTTAAAACCAAAATATTATTTAGCATGTCACATTATATTTTACCTAATCATATAATCCTAAAAATTATCACTAAAATCATTATTAACATAATCACCATAATCACTTTAGTATTTATATTTCATAGTTTAATTTCATACATCTTTTTCTTATTAATCTACTTAATCACATGATCATATAAATTAGATTTAATATTGTAAGATTAACATTGTGTAAATAAAATAAATAGAGTTGTAGTATTGAAATGATTTACGAGTTAAATGAATTAAAAGAAGAGTAGATACCAATTGAACCATCTAGTTGTTTCTTCCTTTGGTCATGCCAAATTCTATAACTATGTTTAGTGGCCATAAACAGTTGTTTGTATTAGTCAATTTCTATCTTTATAACGAGAGTTGGGATGGGAATTAGGACTGCCAATAGGGGTTTAGTGACCTAACCATGCTGAGAGGACGTTAGGACTCACTAAAAGGTCGGTACGAATCCGAAAGGAATATACCGCTACAAGGCCTAGACAATCATAGTAATTCTAATGTTGGTATCAATGAAACTTTTAATTAGTTTTACATGTATTTCTCTTTCACTATTTCAATTTGATTAGTTAGTTTACTTTACCGTTTTAGATAGTTTATTTTATTGTTATCTAGTTAGTTTACTTTATCGTCTTTCTATTTCCGTTCTTAGATAGTTTACTTTATTATTATTATCTAGTTTATTAGTCTAGTTAGATAGCCTTTCAATATTGTCATTTAAATATCGTCTTTAGTTAGAATTTAATTGTTGTCATTCGGATCAGAGAACTTCCCCGATCGGGTACGTGACAATCCGATCGGGTAAGTCTTCTGTTCTGAGTTTTACATTCTGCAATTTACATATTTGTCATTTACATATCGTCATTTACATACTTGTCATTTTATTTTATGTTAATAGCTTATACAACCACCTCAAATGACTCGAACTTAAATGAAAATCAATCCATAGCAATTCATAGTTAACACGTACTCCCTGAGGATCGACACCTACTTCCCTAATTACATTCCTTATGTTGTTAGCCTAAGTGCGGGTAATTATTTTTGTATCGGGACCGCGACATAACCGATTATAAGCTTCACTCTCCTTTCATCTTTTTCCCTTTTTACCCTTCTTCCCATTGAGCATCTCGTTGCATATTTAGTCTTTGTGCTCACATTGAGGACAATGTGATGTTTAGCTTGGGGGAGGGATTGCATTTTTCCATTTTGCATTTTAGTTGTTTATATTTTTCAAATTTTTGAATAAGAGAAAAATTTAAAATTTTGAACATAATTGAATGCTTTTCATGCTTTGCTTGCTTGTTTACTATGCTATCATGTTACATTTCCCAAACTTAGAGCTTTCAAAAGATAATGATTCAATATTCATTGAATTGTGCATACATGGGGAAGTCTTGTACACAGTAGGCATGGAATGAATATATAGATGAGTACGCTTGATCTTGACATTTGGCAAGTTACATATATTGTAAGGTAGAACCTCCTTAGACTGGTACATCCATACCCAGTCTCATCTAGGTGTGTGTAGTTCTCCTTGTGATGTGTGTCATGTCAAAACGCATAAGTATGGCTCTCATTTCATTCCTATAAGCATTGCATTCATGATTCACTAAGATTTGAAGCCTTTTTCACTTTGAATTACCCCTCAAAATTAGCCCCTTCATACAAATGTTTCACAAAATAACAGCTACACATAAAAACTGCCTACCTTTCGAGCTAGTAGCTAGACTATGGTGTATGGGTGCTCTTTTGAGAAGATTTTGTTCCTCGATGTCAAAGTGAATTTGGGAGAACGAAAATGTTCAAGAAGTGATGTTATGTTCAGAAAAAAGAAAAAATGAAAAAAAAAATGAAATAGAAAAATGAAAAAATTGTAAAAGAAAAAAATCGAAAAAGAAATAAAGGAAGAAGTTGTGAGTATCTCCTCAAAATGTCAATTCAATGTTTAGAAGGAGTTCACTCTTGTGTTTCGTGTGTAATAAGCCAATCCGTTCCTTCTGGCTTCGTTATTCGTCTTTTGGGAATTAATCGAAAGTTTGGATTGAGTATTCATTTATCATTGGTCAGTTGCTAGCTCATTCTAACCTTCACATGACCATAATTATTTATCCACCTTTCACCCATTTCCCAAAGCCTTCTTCATATTTTTTCGGCTTCTTTTCTGTGTGCATTGTGATCTTTGACTTGTGTTTTGAATTGTTTACCATATTAGACTGCGGACACATTTTCATAAGTCGTAGATAGGTGAGTGTCTCAAAAACATTTACACATACAGAAATCACCTTTTGCATACATGAGTGTTCGAGTGTGCCGTGAGAGTCCATTTGTCAAAAAGATCATGCAAGAGCCGAAAATTCTGTAGTGAAATTCTTTGTGTTGCGCCGTTATGTAAATCTCAGCCATGTTTATGTATCATTCTTGCCCACGTTGTTTTTGGGTTATGATTCATTATGTTTCCAAAGTTTTACGTTGAGATTTGTTTCTTGATGGTGTAGTAACCAATGCTTGCAACCCTTGTCCTGGTATTGTTTGTTATGTTTGCTTGAGGACAAGCAAAGGTTTAGCTTGGGGGAATTTGATAAGTGAATATTTGTATGATTTTAACCTCCAATTTAGCTCGGTTTTGTATGTCATTTGTGCTTTGTTAAGCCATTTTATGAGCTAATATCGTCTTCTAGGCGAATTCCTATGTTCTAACCTGTTTTGTAGGGAAAGTGACGTTTCTACGCTCTTTTTCTATATTCCCGAGCATTTGCCTAGAACCCGACGATCTGAAGAAGCAAGCTTGACCAAGTCAAAGACATTTCAAGAAGGTTTACTTATTCAAAAGAAAGAAGAAGCAAAGACGATTTCGCAGTTGTCAGAAGATCGATCAGTTAGGCGAAGAAATCATCATTTTACATCAAACCCTATCAACAAACCCGACTCAAGAGGTCAAGGGGGATAATGAAAGTCAAGTCATATGCAAGGGGAGATGAAACGAAAGTCAATTGACCAAGATCACAACTTACCCGAGCGGGTAAGTGGTGTACCCGATCGGGTATCTCTGCTGATTCGAGCTTTTGCTTCGACTTCCTCCTTTTTGTCCTATGTGATGAATGCATGACCCCTTCCCCACGAAACCCTACTGCTATAAAAGGATGCCTCAGCCACCACATATCAACATGTACCTCTCCACACTTCACACTTCTCTTTAGATTAGAAACCCTAGATTAGGAGGAGAGAAACCTAGCCTCTCTTCTCTTGTCTAGATCATTTTCTTCTTCCTTTTTGTCTTTAGTTTCTTAGTTTATTTCTGTCTTTTCTACACCAAATCCTTAGCCTAGATCAATAAGAATTTCATCTTTGTAATCTACTTTGTGTGGTTCAAGCGTTGTAATTCGTGGATCGACTATTCTATGCAAGGAATTTCTATTACGGTTGTTTGTAATTCATCATTATCGTTGTTGATCGTCATCTAGGTATTCCTATTTTATCTTTTGTTTTATGTTTTCATGTTTCTTATTTGATTGTTATTTCCTTTACATGTTATTGTAGATTCAATTTCAATATCGTTGTAATTGTTTCATTTCATTAGATCGTCAATATAACGTCGTTATTATCGCCATATAAAGAGTCTTAAAATACTATCAAAACCAAATAAACATGTCTATCCTAGTTTTTGTTATTGACATCATCTTAGATTTAAACATCACCATGAGTGAGTAGTCGTTTTTCTAGGGTGTAGGGTAGCCATGTAGGTTGATTAAAAGATGATAATTGGATAAAAGAAATTGTGCTTTTAAAACGTCGTGTCTATGCATGTTTGGACTATAACGATAGTTAACGATTCCTGATCAAAATCATTGACTACAATGGAATTCTTTTCCAAGGTAGAGATACGTGAATTGAATAGACAAAGCATGACATGGGAGATTAAGACCTAGTAAATTGCCTAAAAGCCTGCTAGACCATCTGATCTATGATTGTAATGAACACATCATTCTTACGAACTCACAATGAATTATTTGCATGTTCCAAATCCAATTTCATCAATATGTTAATCTACATGTGTGAACCTACTTCCCTAGATCCTTTTTATCATTGTTAATTCATCACCTGCTTTATTGTTTTCATTTTGATTTGCTTTTATTTTGTTTTCATTTATGCTTTTTATTAGTTTAGAAATCAAAACCCCAAAACCCAGATATTCGTTAGATAAGACCCAATTGCAAGACATTTCACATTCTATAGGAAACACCATCTCCCTGAGGATCGACCCCTACTTCCCTAATTACATTAATTTGTTATTAGCCTAGTCTGGGTAATTATCTTTGACCAGGA
>JAIUZE010007012.1:0-46225 GCA_022085475.1 Heliosperma pusillum | reverse complement strand
AACGGTCTTTTCATGAAATCTCCCAGAAATTCCAAATACGAACGCGGAATTTCAAAATACGACTCGAAACAATAAATTCTATTTTAAAAACTTAAGTTCTACTGAAAAGTGTTAGTAAATATTTTTACTCAGAAAAATTGAGTACTTTTCGGGTTGTTACAGATGATAACTGTTCTTGTTTAAGCAAACAAGAAACCTTATGATAGTTACATATCATGCATTTCAAAATCATTACAAACACTACTACACTCTACTACATTGCATGTGAATAAAATCACAAAATAAGAGGCCATTTGGGACATACATGGTCCGGCCAAAATGGCTATAAAATGGACAATAGTTGTTTATTTTTTCACTACTTGATTTTGTGCTTAATTCACATGTCTCTCTAAAACTCATCTTCTCACTAAAACTCTCATAATACTAATATTTATTAAGTATTACTAGTGTAGTAATATATACTAATATTAGTAGTATAATATCTATCTTATTACCTAGTTAATAATAAGGTTAGATTATTTGGGTACATCTTGGATGCAACTTGAAGGAGGTCTTCTTATTTGAAGATTGTTGGAGGATCATTTTCTATATTAGCTCAAGAACAATAAGAAGGAGTTATTTTTGTGCCCAATTATTTCCATTATCAATGTGATGAAATTTCATCTTTTATATAATGTCTTTATATTTGCATGCATGTTACATAGATCATTAAACATTAAATTAACAAGTAATTTAGTAACTAATTAGAGGAGTCTAATTAAGGTCTATGGACTTTCATGTGGTATCAAAGCTAGCTTGTAGCATGCATGTTTATTTTGAACATTTTTATTAAAGTTATCAGATAACTAATAAATCAAAAGAAATTGAGTTAAAATATGATTTGGATGATATTTTTTGGTGCATGTATACCTACTAACTTCAAAATGTTTGTGGTCCAATTTCGGGATTTTAGCGATTAATTTGCTATTTATTTTGATTTTCGGCTTTTAAATCGAGTTAATATGCATATTTTATGTTAAAAGTTAACTAAAACTAGTTGCATGTTGATTCTGCCCATGAATTTTTAATATGATCTCACATGAATGTCTTACATACTTTATGTAAAATTTTGTGACTTTTAATTAAGTATTGCATGTTTATTGGTTTTTATAAGATAAAAGTCGATAATATGAGATTATAATGTTCATAAAATTGAAACGTCCTTTTATGGTCATGAAAATTTTTGGAACATTTTACATTATGTTTTTTATCATCTTGGTGAAATATCGTAATTTGTTTCACTATTTTACTATATCTAATGGTTTCTAGTTGATAAAACCAATAAATACAAAGTTATTTGTTCATAAAATTAATTCAAATTTTTGGGCAAATATTTTTTATTTTTGGAGTTTCTGGAAATGTTCCAGAATGTACAAAAGTTGTGATTAAACCGTTATATTTATCTAATAAAATCAAATCGAACTAATTAATGACCAAAAAAATTAGTAGGGACTAACTTTGAGTTCTAAAACAGTTTAGATAATTAGTTTGAATTTAAATGAGATTTAAATGTTGATTATAGATTTTAATGGTTAAAAATCAATAAATCACGTAAAATCGAGCTACAATGAGCATGAATGTGTTTAGGGCGATTTTGGCTTGAATTTTGCAGGAATTTATTTATTTTATGGTTGAATGAATGGATGTCATTTATTTAATAATTTATGCAATTTTTGTACCTAGTATGGACTAGTTATTTTTAATCGTTATTACCTGTAACGTTTTGGTTGTAATTTTTGTTGTGAACTCGTATCGCCGGTTTGTAATAACTAATAGTTTCATTTTATAGAATAAATGTATAATAGGTATTTGTATATTTGTAATTATTTATTATGAAGACCGGTGACTCCCTAAAGACGATGCCAGTTTTGGAAGGCGTTCCAAGTGAAGAGGCAAGGGACCAAGAAGGTTGTTTTTGAATTTGTATTTATCTAGTTAATTTGATTAGCTAGGTGGCCATACTAGGATTTTTCCATTGCTTGGTTGCTTGCTTTATTTCCGCTCAAGCCAAAATCGTCACACATGCATTTTATTTTTCTGTTATTGTCAATTCCATGTTATTCACAATACATCGATTTAGTTCACTTATAAGGAATTAATGACTAAATTGACAAGATCTCTCACATATTTAAAAATTGAGATTAGCCTTACCAATTAGTAATACTTATGAATCCCATGTTCATTAGGGCTACCACGCTCGTGGGTCCCTTTTTACCTCGGGTAAGGGTGATACGATCTCAAGCCAAAATTGGATTGGACTCAACGAGATAAGCGTTATCTTGGGACTAGGGGATGGATTTAGTTGAAATCCGTCAACCAAGAGTTCTAGGGGTAGAATTAGTCAAGTAATGACTTACCATTTTTAGATAAGGGTAGCATACGATGACTAGCTATTTTTATTTAAAGATGGGTCTTGGAATCATTTATATAATTTAGTGAGGGGTCATTATATAAATGTTAAACTTGTTAAAATGTTTTTCAAGAAAATTATCATAACAATGAATGTTTATATATTACTTTTTGTTCTAGTAACCATATTCGCACAATGTCAATATCATGGAGCACCGCAACCTTGGGTAAGGACTCATGGTTGAGGTCTGTCATGGACAAATGTGTCCTAAACGATGACGGTAGTAACTTTGTTGAATGGGAATCAACGATCAAAAGCGCCGCGATATCCGATAACATGCTTCGCTACTTGATCGAAGCCCCTCCCACCGAACCCGGGTCAAGGTCGACCTCGGCGGCTCGGGCCGAATATGACCTTTATTTGAAGGTTGCCAATGACGTTAAAAATGTCTTGATTTGGTCCATCTAACCCAAACTCAAACTCCAATTGATATCTATCAATGCTTATGGAATATTCACGAGGATAACATCAAGGTTTTCGCAATCCCCTAAAATTCTCCAATATTAGGCGGCTACAAAATATTTTGAGACTGAGCTCCAAAAAGGCCAAAACTTTGGCCCACACGTGCTCAAAATGGTTGGTGGGTAGAATCCTTCATTCACTCACACCAAAGTTCACCCACTTTAGGGTGAAATACAACATGAACAACATGGAAAAGAGTTTCCATGAACTCCATGCACTCCTCACCCAAGCGGAGAGGGACATGGAGGCTAGTGGGAGTTAAACCAAGGATGTTCTTTCAATGAAATTGAAGAACATGAACCTTGGAGTGAAGAAGGACAAAGGAAAGGGTAAGACTCTTTTCAAGAAAATTGGCAAGGGAAAGGGCAAGGTCTTTATGAAACCCAAACCCAAATGGTCAACAAACACGCGGACGAAGATTGCTATTATTGTAATGCCAAAGGGCATTGGAAACGCAATTGCCCCAAATACTTGAAAGACAAGAAAGATGGTTGTGTGACAACGTCCGGTAAAATTCTTTCATCGCTCTAAATGATAGATATTAACTTTGCTATTACTTCTTCTTGGGTATTTGATACCGGTTGTGGTTCTCACCTTTGTAATCATGTACAGGGGCTGAAGGACGCGCAAGCACTAGCCAAGGGTGAGGTAGACTTGCGCATGGGAAATGGAGCTAAGGTAGCCGCAGTTTTCCGTGGGCACCTACGTTCTTCTTTTGCCTAATGGTTTAGAGTTGTATTTAAATAATTGTTATTATGTACCAACTCTAACCAAGAACATTATCTCTATTTCCGAGTTAGACATGGAAGGTTTTTCTTTTTGGATTAAGAACAATCGTTGTACTTTTTCGTTTAATGAAATGATTTATGGCGAGGCCATTTCTATTGGAGGTATTTATGTTCTAGATATTGCAAAAGAGGTCTATCATGTAGAAAACAAGAGGCTTAAAACGGGTGAACCTAATCAATCATACATTTGGCATTGTCGTTTAGGGCACATAAACGAATGACGCATAAAGAGACTTGTTTCATCTAAAGTACTCAAACCATTCGATTACGAATCTTATGGTGTTTGCGAATCTTGTCATCTAGGCAAGATGACTTGTGCTCCTTTTACGGGAAAAGGGACACGAGCAAGTGAAGTATTAGGCCTTATACATACGGATGTGTGTGGCCCAATGACTATCCAAGCTACAGGTGGTTATCACTACTTCATTACTTTACCGACGACTTGAGTAGATATGGATATGTCTATTTGATGAGGCACAAAAGTGATGCTTTTGAAAAATTCAAAGAATTTCAACATGAAGTAGAAAACCAATTGAATAAAAAGATTAAAGCCCTACGATCCGATCGTGGTGGTGAATACTTAAACAATGAATTTGATTCGCACCTAAAGGATTGTCGTATAGTATCACAATGGACTTCTCCTGGCACACCGCAATTAAATAGTGTGTCCAAAAGGAGAAATCGAACTTTATTAGATATGGTTCGATCTATGATGCGTCTAACAGAGCTTCTTGATTATTTTTAGGGTTTTGCTATCTTATCTGCAATATTCTCACTAAATCGAAGCCCGATTAAAGCGGCAAACAAGACTCGATATGAGATATGGACAGGGAAAGTCCCTTACTTGTCGTTCATGAGATTTTGGGGATGTGAGGCATTTGTTAAGAATAAGTCTGACGATAAACTCGCACCTAAATCCGGCAAATGTCTATTTGTAGGATATCCAAGGGAAACATGTGGTTATTACTTCTACAATAAACACGAGGACAAAGTCTTTGTGTCTCGTGATGCAGTCTTTTTAGAAAATGATTTTCTTTCTAAAAGACAGAGTGGGAGAAAATTTGAACTTGACGAAGTCCAAGAGCCACAAACCGAAAAGTGAAAGTCCATAGACTATAATTAGACTCCTCTAATTAGTTACTAATTAACTTGTTAATTTAGTATTTAATGATCTATGTAACATGCATGCAAATATAAAGGCATTATAAATAAAAGATTAGAAATTTCCTCACATTGAAATGGAAGTATGAACAATAACTTATTATTGTCTTAGGAATTTCTACCAAGCTTGGAATGATCCTCCAAAACCCAAATCTTCAAAATAGAAGATCTCCTTGTAGTACCACCCAAGATGATACCAAAAAGTTGTCATAATATTAACTAGATATTATAAGAACTAACCCTTGTATAATAATACTTTTGTGTTACTACTCCTTAGTGAACACCAAGAAAATAGTACTAACAATTAGTAGTTTATTAATATTATTTTTAGAGAGATGTAGAGAAATATATTAGGTTTTGAATATTTATTTTACACACGTGAATAAAATGAACAACAATTGCTCATTTTATGAGCACATGTGCCGGCCACATAGAGTGATGGTGATGGTGAGGTTGAGTGTTTCTTTTCTTTGCGTGCTTAATCATTACTACTTGGTAAGACAAAAAGCAAGTTTAGAAAAGAACAAAGTTTGTTTTATTGGCAAGACAAAAAGGAATCAAATCATTTCCTTTTGCTCACCCTAAAACCGGTGCACTTATGACAAAATCGGTCCATTTTGATTTTTAATATTTGTCTCACAAATACTTATAATCATATGCTTAATTATCTAATATAATTAAGTGTTAATTTGATCATATAACAATTATATGACTCAAATTAATAATCATCATACACTCAACTATCAAGTGATATTTTACCATTATATCAATATATAATGGGTCCCACTAAGTCCAGTTAATATATTTTACAACTCTTTGTAAAGATAATTAACTAATTACCTCTACCTCAAAATATACGCACAACCTCAACTAATTTAGTGAATTAACGATTAATTACTAAATTAAATCTTATTTAATTATATTAAAATAAGAATTAAAATTTATTCAGTCAGTTATCGTATAATTGACTAATAAACTTAACCTGTATGAGTTCTCAACTCAATTTCTAATAAATAACTCTCGTAATCAAACATCTATCAAATATATATGTAAAGGGCTAATTAAACTGTATCGCATACAAATAATTAGTTTTCTATTTGGGTCTCATCCTTTAGGTGTGACAAAAAGGGGTCATTTGATCACCGCCGTAATACGACAATAACGTCTAACTCTAGTCAGCTAATCGTTATTGATTTTCATTAATCAACTGACGTGGAGTATCAATATACTAGTTATCCCACGAATATTCCAAAATTAAATTTATTATATAAATGCACTATTGTGGAGGACACGTACTCCAACAATCTCCCACTTAGTCCGATACAAGTTGTGCATGTAGTCACACTATTGCGGAAAACTCCTTCTCCAACAATATCTACCACTTGTCTCGACAAGTTGTGTGCTACCGATTCTCTTGTCACTTTGTGTCACATCCTCCCACTTATCGCAAGGTGTTATCAGGTCGCACTTGCGATTGAAAAATATAAATGGAGTGGTTTCTCGATCTGGGAGAGTAACTGTCGGACCGAAAAATCTACCAGAGATCTCTTCCGAGCGTGGCCACGCATTTCCAGTCACTACTCCTCGAGTGGCCCGAAGATGTTAATACCCAACGTGGGTGGACAATTCCTGTTGACCCAACTTACACTGTATAATGCAGATCACCATGACCCAGAAGATGCCCATCGGCCTCCTATCACGACACGACCTAGGACAAAAACCAAGGTCAATCGGAAACTACACCAACTAAGGTAAATGGACGCCAGTCTAAAGAATCGACTCATAGGAATAATATAAAAATCCCTGCCACGACCAGGCTTCAATAATTTTGATAAGGGATCCTATAAAGATCACTGTCCGACAGAGTGTCATACAGTCTGCCTATGTAAACGACCATTCATCTCCATGACCCCATGGCGCTGAACTGGCCATCTATTGACTACAATCTAGTCACTACGAGACGTCACCTCATATGAGTGACTAGGGACAATAGTACTAAGTTTATCTTGTTCACTTGAATTGTGTTCAACTTTCCATAAAACCAATTCAGATAAAACAAAGCATTGAAATTTAATCAAACTAAAATAAAGAGTTCATATAAAACTCGAACAATGAATGCATTTATCATATATGTAAACATTGATACAATATTCAACTATTACATATCATATAATCTAGAGGAATTCAGGTACTCGTCTTAATCCCATTGCGATGACATGCCCATCATACTTAGCCTTTGAAAGAGGCTTGGTTAGAGGATCAACAATGTTATCGTCTGTCCCAACCTTACATACATCAATTTCCTTCCTCTCCACATAATCTCTAATTACATGGTATTTGCTAAGTACATGTCTAGACTTGTTACTAGACTTGGGTTCCTTTACTTGAAAGATAGCCCCATTGTTATCACAATACATCGTGATTGGATCTACGGCGGTGGGGACTACCCCTAGTCCTTCCATGAATTGCCGAATCCACACAGCTTCCTTAGCAGCCTCAGATGTTGCAAGGTACTCAGCTTCTGTTGTAGAATCCGCAGTAACGCTTTGCTTGAAGCTTTTACAGCAAACAGCTCCTCCATTCAACATAAAAACATAGCCGGATTGGGATTTCAAATCATCCCTATCAGTTTGGAAACTAGAGTCCGTGTAACCCTTTACACACAACTCAGTTTCTTCTCCAAACACCAAGAACGAATCTTTAGTTCTTCGTAAGTACTTAAGTACGTTCTTGACGGCTATCCAGTGACTCTCACCTGGATTGGCTTGATAACGACTCGTCATGCTCAAAGCATATGCAACGTCGGGACGAATGCACATCATAGCATACATGATTGATCCAACTGCTAAAGCATAAGGAATCAATTTCATGCGTTCAATCTCTTCGGTGACAATAAGACTCTGCGATTTACTCAGAGTGATACCATGACCTATGGGAAGAAAGCCTCTCTTAGAGTCTTTCATTTTGAACCGATCAAGAATCTTATCTATATAATCTTCTTGACTTAATGCTAGTATCCTTTTAGACCTATCTATATAGATCCGGATACCCAAAATGCGTTGTGCTTCTCCCAAATCCTTCATCTGGAAATGTTTCCCTAGCCACTCCTTTGTAGAAGTAAGCATTGGTACATCATTCCCAATGAGAAGTATGTCATCCACATACAAAATAAGGAAAGTTACTTTGCTCCCACTAAACTTGATGTATAAACATGGTTCCTCGACACTTCGAGTGAAACCATTTTGTTTGATAACATGATCGAAGCGATGATTCCAACTTCTGGATGCTTGCTTAAGACCATAAATGGATTTCTTAAGTTTGCACACCTTCTTAGGGTTTGATTTATCCACAAAACCTTCAGGTTGTGTCATTTACACTTCCTCATCTAGAATCCCATTCAAGAAGGCGGTTTTGACATCCATTTGCCAAATTTCATAGTTATGAAAAGCGGCAACCGCTAAGAGAAACCTAATGGATCGAAGCATGGCGACTGGGGCGAAGGTTTCATCATAGTGTAAAACATGAATTTGAGTGAAGCCTTTTGCCACCAATCTGGCCTTGTAGACATTATTATGTCCATCTATGCCGATTTTGATCTTGTAGATCCACTTGCACTGAAGAGGTTGTACCTTCTCACGTAAGTCTACCAAGTCCCATACTTGATTTTCGCGCATAGAATCCATTTCGGATTGTATGGCCTCTAGCCAATGCGTGGAGTCGGGACTAGAAACGGCCGACTTGTAGGTGGTGGGTTCATCACTTTCAAAAAGTAACAAAAATCCATCTTCCTCGATACATCCGAGGTAGCAGTTAGGTTGATGAAAAATTCTACTTGACCTTCTAGGGACAACAATCGTTTCAGACGAGGAGGGAACATTTTCCTCTACTTCATTCTCGGTTTGTGGCTCTTGAACTTCATTAAGTTCAAACTTTCTCCCACTCTGTCTATTAGAAATAATATCGTTTTCTAAAAAGACAGCATCACGAGACACAAACATGTTGTCCTCGTGACGGTTGTAGAAGTAATAACCACGTGTTCCCTTCGGATACCCTACAAAAAGACATTTGTTGGATCTGGGTGCGAGTTTCTCGTTAGACTTGTCATGAATATACGCCTCGCAACCCCAAATTCTCATAAATGACAAATAAGGAGCCTTTCCTTTCCATACCTCTTATGGAGTCTTATCTGCCGCTTTAGTTGGGCTACGATTTAGTGAAAAAATTGCGGTTAAGATAGAAAATCCCCAAAATGAATAAGGAAGCTCTGTAAGACTCATCATTGACCCAACCATATCTAATAAACTTCTGTTTCTCCTTTCGGACACACCATTTAGTTGGGTTGTTCCAGGAGGAGTCCATTGTGATACTATTCCACAATCTTTTAGATGTGAATCAAATTCATTATTTAGATATTCACCACCACGATCGGATCGTAACGTTTTAATCTTCTTATTCAATTGGTTTTCTACTTCATGTTGAAACTCTTTGAACTTTTCAAAAGCTTCACTCTTATGCCTCATTAAGTAGACATATCCATATCTACTCAAATCGTCGATAAAGGTAATGAAATAGTTATAACCTCCTCTAGCTTGGAGAGTCATTGGGCCACACACATTTGTATGTACAAGGCCTAACACCTCACTTGCTCGAGTTCCTTTTCCCGTAAAAGGAGCACGATTCATCTTGCCTAAAAGGCGAGATTCGCATACACCATAAGATTCGTAATCAAATGGTTTGAGAAGTTTTGTTGAAACAAGTCTCTTTATGCGTCGTTCGTTTATATGACCTAAACGACAATGCCAAAGGTATGAATGATTAGTTTCACCTAATTTGAGTTTCTTACTCTCTACATGATAAACTTCATTAACATTATCTAGAACATAAATAACTCCAATAGAGACGGCTTTACCATAAAACACATCATTAAAAGAAAACGAACAACTGTTGTTCTTGATTACAAAACATAAACCCTCCGCGTCAAGCACGGATATGGAGATAATGTTCTTGGTCAAGGAGGGTACAAAATAACAATTATTTAGATACAATTCAAGACCACTAGCAAAGGTGAGTACATAAGTTCCTACGGAAAAGGCAGCTACTCTTACTCCATTCCCCACGCGTAGGTCCACATCACCCTTGGCTAGTGCTCGCACGTCCTTCAGCCCCTGTAAATGATTACAAAAGTGAGAACCACAGCCGGTATCAAATACCCAAGTAGAAGTGCAAGCATAGTTAATATCTAGCATATAGAGAGAAGAGAGGATTATACCTGATGGTGTCACACATCCATCCTTCTTATCCTTCAAGTACTTGGGACAATTGCGTTTCCAATGTCACTTGCCTTTACAATAAAAGCATTCGGCATCGACATGCTTCTTGCCCTTAGCCTTGGCATTGCTATACATTATAACTTTGCCCTTTCCTTTTCCATGCTTCTTAAATTGGGCCTTAGCTTTGCCCTTTCCTTTTTGAACCCCAAGACTTAAGTTCTTCTACTTCATTGAAAGAACATCCCTTTTCTCACTCCCACTTGCCTCCATATCCCGTTCGACTTGGGTAAGGAGGGCATGGAGCTCATGAAAACTCTTATCCATGCCATGCATGTTATAGTTCGCCCTAGTTTGGGCGAACTTGGGAGGAAGTGAGTGAAGGATGCGGCCAACCGCAAGCTTCTTTGGAATCTTAACCCCTAGACGCTCTAGGGTGTCCACATGTTCAACCATCTTGAGCACGTGTGGGCCAACCTTTTGTCCCTTGTCTAGCTTGGCTTCAAAAAGCCATGTCATAGCATTGTATCGGCGTATGTCAGGTGACTGAGAAAACACCAAAGTCACCCTTGAGAATATCTCATATGGTCCTAGGGTGATGTATTGGTTCTTAAGACTAGAGGACATTGACCAAATCAAGACCATCTTGACGTCATTGGATACTTTCAAGTACTCCTCATAAGCGTCTTTGGCCCCTTTAGTGGCCCTTGGGCCGGGTTCATTGGGAGGGGTTTCGGTCAAGTAGCGCAAGACGTTATCTGATAACGCCGCACTCTTAATCGTTTGCTCCCACTCGACGAAATTATATCCGTCGTCTTTTCAGATGCATTTGTCCATTACGGACCTTACCATGAGTCTTTGCCAAGTTGAACGGTATTGTTGTTATTGTTTGCCATTTGCGAATTGAATTAATACAACAAAATTAGGAAATATTAACATTCAATGTTTTAAACAATTTTACTTGTGAAAACAATTTTTAAACAAGTCACTAATATAATCACCCCTCACGAAATTATATAAGCGATTCCGAGACCCGCATTTTAGATAAAAATGAACATGTTATGCCACCTTTATGTAACAAACGGTAAGTCAACACTTAAACTAATTCTACTCCTAGAACTCTCGGTCGACGGATTTCATCCAAACCCGTCTCCTAGTCCCGAGATAACGCTTATCCCGTTGAGACCAACCCAATTTAGGCATGTGATCGCATCACCGTACTTACCCGAGGTAAAAAGGTCCACGTTGTGGTTGTCCTAATGAACACGGGATTCATAGGTGCTTTAATTGGTACGGCTAAATCTCAATTCAATTTTAAGTTGTGTGAGAGGTCTTGGCAATTTAGTTATTAATTGCCTATAAGTGAACTAAGTCGGCGAATTTTTAAATAACGTTTAATTGACCATCGTGAAATAAAAATGCATGTTGGCGATTTTGGCATGAGCGGAAAACATAAACAAGCAATTAACAATTAATAAATCCTAGTATGGCCACCTAGCTAATCTTATTAACTAGTTGATTACAGAATCGGAAACCAACTCCTTGGTCCCTTGCCTCCTCATGGAAAAAACTCCAAAATGGCACCGTCTTTTGGAACACCGACTTCGGAAAACTTGTCTTCATAATAAATAATTACAAAAATACAAATGAATACATAGCAAATTCCTATTATACATTTGATCTATAAAATGAAATTATTAATTATTACAAAACGGCGATACGAGATCGCAATAAATTACAACCGAATTGGTATTCCCTTACATTACGGGTCATACCGATTAAAAATAATCTAGGCCATACTAGGTACAACTTGCAATAAAATAAATAAATGGCATTCATTTATTAAACATAAACAACATAAATAAAATGCTTTAAAAATCATGCCAAAATCGCCCTAAACACTTGCCATGCTCATTCTAGCTCGGTTTTATGGATTTTATCAATTTTTAACCATTAAAAATCAATAATCATCACTTAAATCGTATTAAAGCTCAAACTAATTATATAATCTGATTTGATCGTATTTGCTAGATATAGAGGTTTAATCATAACATTTATGAAATAAACCCAAAATAAAATTAAACATCATAAAAATTTGAAACCAAAATTTTTTATACATTCTGGAACATTTCCAGGAACTCCAAAAATAAACCATTTGCCCAAAAAATTTTAAATTAATTTAACGAACAAATAACCTTTTATTTAACGGTTTTATGAAATAAAAACCATTAAATATAGTAAAACAGCGAAACAAATTATGAAATTTCACCAACATGATATAAATCAGAATTTAAAATGTACAAAAAAAATTTCATGACCAGAAAAGGACGTTTCAATTTTATGAACATTATAATCTCATATTATCGACTTTTATCTCATAAAAATCAATAAACATGCAATACTTTATTAAAAGTCATGAAATTTCACATACAATATTTAAGATATTCATGTGAGATGATATAAAAAATTCATGACCAGAATCAACATGCAACTATTTTTAGTTGACTTTTAACTCATAAAATGCATGTTAACTCGGTTTCAAAGGCATAAATCATAATAAATAGCTAATAAATCCTTAAACTCACCAAATTTGACCACAAACATTTTGAAGTCAGTAGATATGCATGCACCAAAAATTTTCGTCCAAATCAAATTTAAACCTTAATTTTTGATATTATTGGTTATCTTATAACTTTGATAAAAATGCCCAAAATGAACATGCATGCTACAAGGTAGCTCAGATACCACATGAAAGTCCATAGACTCTAATTAGACTCCTCTAATTAGTTACTAATTAACTTGTTAATTTAGTATTTAATGATCTATGTAACATGCATGCAAATATAAAGGCATTATAAATAAAAGATTAGAAATTTCCTCACATTGAAATGGAAGTAAGAACAATAACTTATTATTGTCTTAGGAATTTCTACCAAGCTTGGAATGATCCTCCAAAACCCAAATCTTCAAAATAGAAGATCTCCTTGTAGTAGCACCCAAGATGATACCAAAAAGTTCTAATAATATTAACTAGATATTATAAGAACTAACACTTGTATAATAATACTTTTGTGTTACTACTCCAGTGAACACCAAGAAAATAGTACTAACAATTAGTAGTTTACTAGTATTATTTTTAGAGAGATATAGAGAAATATATTATGTTTTGAATATTTTTTTTACAGACGTGAATAAAATGAACAACAATTGCTCATTTTATGAGCACATGTGCCGGCCACATAGAGTGATGGTGAGGTTGAGTGTTTCTTTTCTTTGCATGCTTAATCATTACTATTTGGTAAGACAAAAAGCAAGTTTAGAAAAGAACAAAGTGTGTTTTATTGGCAAGACCAAAAGAAATCAAATCATTTCCTTTTGCTCACCCTAAAACCGGTGCACTTGTGACAAAATGGGTCCATTTTGATTTTTAATATTTGTCCCACAAATACTTAGACTCATATGCTTAATTATCTAATATAATTAAGTGTTAATTTGATCATATAACAATTATATGACTCAAATTATTAATCATTATACACTCAACTATCAAGTGATATTTTACCATTATATCAATATATAATGGGTCACACAAAGTCCAGTTAATATATTTTACAACTCTTTGTAAACATAATTAATTAATTACCTCTACCTCAAAATATACGCACAACCTTAACTAATTTAGTGAATTAACGAATAATTACTAAATTAAATCTTATTTAATTATATTCAAATAAGACGTAAAATTTATTCAGTCAGTTATCGTATAATTGACTAATAAACTTAACCTGTATGAGTTCTCAACTCAATTTCTAATAAATAACTCTCGTAATCAAACATATATCAAATATATATGTAAAGGGCTAATTAAACTGTATCGCATACAAATAATTATTTTTCTATTTGGGTCTCATCCTTTAGGTGTGACCGAAAGGGGTCAGTTGATCACCGCCGTAATACGACAATAACGTCTAACTCTAGTCAGCTGATCGTTATTGATTTACGTTAATCAACTGACGTGGAGTATCAATATACTAGTTATCCCACGAATATTCCAAAATGAGATTTATTATATAAATGCACTGTTATGGAGGACACTTACTCCAACAAAAAGGAGGTAGAGGAAAACGAGGAAAACGTTCCCTCTTCGTCTAATGCGGTCATAATTACTTCGGAACTTAAGAGGTAAAGCAGAATTAGTCATCAACCTGATAGATACCTTGGTATTATAGATGAAGGTGGTGACTACAATGTGTTACTTTTTGAAAGTAACGAACCTACTACCTACAAAGCAGCAATTTCTAGTCCCGATTCAAAGCTATGGCTAGGAGCCATGCAATCCGAAATGAATTCTATGTACGACAATCAAGTATGGGACTTGGTTGATTTACCTAGGGAGGTAAGACCTCTTCAGTGTAAGTGGATCTATAAGATCAAAAGTGGCATAGATAAACATAATGATGTTTACAAAGCTAGATTGGTGGCAAAAGGTTTCACCCAAGTTCATGGTCTTCACTATGACGAAACCTTCGCCCCAGTCGCCATGCTTCGATCCATAAGGATTATCTTAGCGGTTGCCGCATTTCATAACTATGAGATTTGGCAAATCGATGTCAAAACCGCCTTCTTGAATGAGATTCTAGAAGAGGAAGTGTACATGACACAACCTGACGGTTTTGTGGATCTATCAAACCCTAAGAAGGTATGCAAACTTAAGAGATCCATCTATGGTCTTAAACAAGCATCCAGAAGTTGGAATCATTGTTTCGATCATGTATTTAAACAAAATGGTTTCACTCGAAGTGTCGAGGAACCATGTTTATACATGAAGTTTAGTGAGAGTAAAGTAACTTTTCTAGTTCTGTATGTAGATGACATACTACTCAATGGGAATGATATACCAATGCTTACTTCTGTGAAGGAGTGGCTAGGGATTCATTTCCAAATCAATGACTTAGGAGAGGCCCAGCGCATCTTAGGTATCCGGATCTATAGGGATAGATCTAAAAGGATAGATCTAAAAGGATACTAGAATTAAGTCAAGAAACTTATATTGATAAAATTCTTGATCGGTTCAACATAAAAGACTCTAAGAGAGGCTTTCTTCCTATGGGTAGTGGGATCACATTGAACAAGTCAGAGTACCCTACCAAACCCGAGGAGATTGAACGCATGAAATTGATCCCCTACACATCCGTTGTTGGATCAATCATATATGCTATGATGTGCACTCGTCCCGATGTTGCATATGCTTTGAGCATGACAAGTCGTTACCAAGCAAATCTAGGTGAGAGTCACTGGATAGCCGTAAAGAACATCCTTAAGTACTTGAGAAGGACCAAGGATTCGTTGCTAGTGTTTGGAGGTGAGACTGAGTTGTGTGTAAAGGGTTACACGCACGCCAGTTTCCAGACAGATAGGGATGATATGAAATCCCAATCCGGCAATGTTTATATGATGAATGGAGGAGCTGTTTGCTGGAAGAGTCTCAAGCAAAGCGTTATACCGGATTCTACAACAGAAGGAGAGTACCTTGCAGTGTTTGAAGCTGCAAAGGAAGCTGTGTGGATTCGGCAATTTTTGGAAGGACTAGGAGTAGTTCCTACTGCCAAAGATCCTATCACGATTTATTGTGATAACAGTGGGGCTATCTTTCAAGTAGAAGAGCCCAAGTCTAGTAATAAGTCTAGACATGTACTTAGGAAATATCATGTAATTAGAGATTACGTGGATAGAAAAGAAATTGACATTTGTAAGGTTGGGACAGATGATAACATTGTTGATCCTTTAACCAAGCCTTTATCAAAGGCTAAAGCATGATGGTCATATCGTCACAATGGGATTGAGACGATATCCAGAATTTCTTTAGATTATGTAATAAGTAGTAATTGAATGTTGTATTAATTATTTCATATATGATAATTGCATTCATTGTTCGAGTTTTATTATAAACGCTTTTATTTAGTTTGACATAAATTTATACTTTGTTTATCCGAATAGATTGTAAGACAATGTTGGACCCTATTCAAGTGAATAGGACGAACTTAGTATTTTGTCCATAGTCACTCAATGAGGTGACGTCTCGCAGTGACTAGATTGTACGTCGATCGATGGCTGGTTCAGCACCATGGGGTCATAGAGATGACTGGTTGATTACATAGACAGATTGTATGACACTCTGTCGGACAGTGACCTTTGTAGAGACCCTTAAATCAATTAATTGATGCCTGGTCATGGCAGGGTCTTTTATCTTATTCCTATGAGTCGATACTTTTGACTGGCGACCGTCTATCTGAGTCGGTGCAGTTTCCGATTGGCTTTGGTTGTTGTTCTAGGTCGTACCGTGAGAGGAGGCCGATGGACATCTTCTGGGTCATTGTGATCTGCATCATACAGAGTAGATGAGTCAACAGGAATTGTCCACCCAGGTCGGGTACAAACATCTTCAGGCCACTCGAGGAGTAGTTACTGTAAATGTGTGGCCACGCTCGGAAAGGGATCTATGGTATATTTTCCGGTCAGACAGTTACTCTTCATATCGAGAAAACCACTCTAGATATAATCAATTGCAAGTGCGACCTAAAAGACACCTTGCGTTGAGTGGGAGATGTGATGAAGAGACAAGAGAATTGGTGACGCACACTTGTGTCAGACAATTGGGAGATTGTTGGACTAGGTGTCCTCCACATAATAAATCTCATTAAGGAATATAATTGGGATATTTATTGACTATATATTTATGATTAGTCAGTTGATTAACGTAAATCAATAACGGTTGGCTGACTAGAGTTTGACGTTATTGTCGTATGTCGGCGGTGATCAACTGATCCCTTTCGGTCACACCTATAGGATGAGACCCAAATTGTAACTAAGTATTTGTATATGATACAGTTAATTAGTCCATTACATATATTTGATATGTACGAGAGTTAATTTTTAGAAAATGAGTTAGGAACTCAAATTCGATTAAGTTTATTTTTCAATTATGTTATAATTGACTAATAAATTTATATCTTATTTTAATATGATTAAATAAGATCTAACTTAGTAATTAATCGTTAAATTACTAAATTAGTTGAAGTTTTTAGATAGAGGTAATTAGTTAATTATATTTACAAGGACTTGTAAAATAAATTAACCAAGCATTGTCGGACCCATTATATATTGATATAATGGTAAAATATCACTTAAATGTTAAGTACATATTGTTTATTAATTTATGTCATATAATTGTTATATGATCAAATTAACACTTAATTATATAAGATAATTAAACATATGATTAATAAGTATTTGTGGGACAAATATCAAAAATAAAAATAGATCATATTGAGCCAAATATGGCCGGCCATGATAGTAGTAGTGATGATAACTGTTCTTGTTTAAGCAAACAAGAAACCTTATGATAGTTACATATCATGCATTCCAAAATCATAACAAACACTTCTACACTTTACTACATTGCATGTGAATAAAATAACAAAATAAGAGGTCATTTGGGACATACATGGTCGGCCAAAATGGCTATAAAATGGACAATAGTTGTTCATTTTTTCACTACTTGATTTTGTGCTTAATTCACATATCTCTCTAAAACACATCTTCTCACTAAAACTCTCATAATACTAATATTTATTAAGTATTATTAGTGTAGTAATATATACTAATATTAGTAGTATAATATTTATCTTATTGTCTAGTTAATAATAAGGTTAGATTATTTGGGTACATCTTGGGTGCAACATGAAGGAGGTCTTCTTATTTGAAGATTGTTGGAGGATCATTTCCTATATTAGCTCAAGAACAATAAGAAGGAGTTCTTATTGTGCCCAATTATTTCCATTACAAATGTGAGGAAATTTTATCTTTTATATAATGTTTTTATATTTGCATGCATGTTACATAGATCATTAAACACTAAATTAACAAGTAATTTAGTAACTAATTAGAGGAGTCTAATTAAGGTCTATAGACTTTCATATCATATACGGTTCATGAAAACGTTTATCTCGTGGACTAGTTCGTCTGGTCTTGCAAAGTACAGATGCTAGTGCGTGTCATTTACAGTGAGAGTATGTTTGATCACATGATGGTTGTTGGACGTGTATTGGATTATTGGATGCCTATTATGGTCTTGCGTGTGTCACGTCTCCAACCTCTTCAATTATATGGTTGTCAGTAGTGAGATGCAAGCATAATTTCCAATTGTAATCCCCACTTTACTCTGACACTCACGTCATCCACAAACCCTCTCTCATCCACTACCCACTGCCGACAACCTTCTGTCGATCATCGGCACCAGACTATCAGTCCAGGTCTATATACTCCGGCAACTCATTCGGAGATGTGTCTATTCCTCATTCTCCTTTTATTTTTCCCGTCCCTCGGCCTCCCTCATCCACCTCCTTCCTCAACCGGCGTCTTCGTTCACCTTCATCTCTATGTCGGCCTCCTCAACCTCCCTAAATCCACCACGCCTCATGTCTTCTCCTCCCTGCTCCTCCTCCTCCACCACGCCGCCGTCCCTGCCCCCATGTCGCCGACCCTATCACGACCGCCCCCTCCTTCCACTACACTCTTCAACCGACCTCGCTTCTCTCTCTCTCTGTTGTCCTCCACCATGCTTGCCTCCTCGGCCTCCACTCGTCAGCCCTCCTTCTCGGCCTCCACTCGCCTCCCTTCCAAATTCACTCGACATCCCATCCACCACCTCCTTTTATATTTTTTTAGATTTGTTTTTTTTTTGGTATTTTTTGGGTACGGGATTGGTTGTTGGTGGTGTTGGGTTAAAGAGGAGGGGGTTTGAAAGGTGTGTGTCGATGGTTGTAGGTTGGCTTTTGGTGGTGTTGTTATTGTTGGTGGTGGCGCCACCTTGGACTAAAGTTACACACTTGAAATCACCAAGTTACATAAAAATTCACAAAAGTTACATATTATTTGACTAAATTTACATAATATAAATCAAACTTAATATATTTAAAACTACTCTAAAGTTACAATAACATTAGATTAGGAGCATGAAAATAACGGGCTCTAGATGCATTAAAATGAGCATCAGGTGCATTAAAATTGTTAGATGCATGAAACTGACTACTAGGTGCATGAAAATTAATAAATCGTATTTCACCTCAATTTCCGTCAGTAAATTATATTGTTTTGACCAAGATGTATGTTATTTAGCCATAAAATTCTACGCCAAACCCAAAAATGTCCTTATTTTTTAAAAATAAATTTAGTATATAAATTTAGTATATAAATATATATAGATATATTATATAGGGTCAGGATCCGGTGAGAACCTCTAAGATATTGAGAACCGTAAGAACTCCGCCTTACAAAATTACTTAAAGTAACACTTAAATAACACGCGATAACAAAAAAAGAAAAAAATAACGTAAGAATAACACTTGAATAACACATGGTAACAAAAAAAGTAAAAAAAAAGTAACATATGAGTAAAAAAAATGCTTTCGTTTTCTTATGTGTAATGGATTAATTATTCCGGTACAAGATTCAATATTTATGCAATTCATTCTCAATTCTAGTTCATCTAACAATTTCATTCAAGTTGGGTATAATTTTCTTTCCCTTTTCATTTTATTATTGTTAATCTTATGTCTTAGTTTAAGTTTATAATAGTTGTTACTTTCATTAAAGGTTGTTACTTTGTTATTTAAATCATGTTTGTTGTGAAAACATATTGTGGATTCCCATAAGTCACTTGTATTATTAATGTCCTTCAATGTATTTCATGTAGGATGCTTTTAGACTTGCTCTTCTAGTTTCCTAAGTTATAACCCTCATTTCTCTTCATGTATATTTACCCCATCTATACAATAATATAAAAAGCCTAGATTGAGCAATTATTGAAGCGACACGTGGCAATCACTCCTTCATTTGTAAGACATTATTTATTATACTTCCAATCTCTAAATCACATAGTTTACTCTTTTAGAATTTTTAGACTTTCCATCTTCCCTCCTCTATACAATAATATAAAAAGCCTAGATTGAGCAATTATTGAAGCGACACGTGGCAATCACTCCTTCATTTGTAAGACATTATTTGTTATACTTCCAATCTCTAAATCACATAGTATACTCTCTTAGAATTTTTAGACTTTCCATCTTCCCTCTTTAATGACACTTAAATTCTTGTAATTTATGTCCATTAATTAGTAATATTCCATTTTTAAGTTTTTCAACCCATTCACCTACCTTTCTATGCGTATATATAATTAAGTTGTAAAGAAAAAAATCAAATTAGTCACTACATTTTCATTCTTTTTGCAAATGGTTATTATTCCAATTTTCCTTTTTGATATGATAATTTATTAATGTTTTTTGTGTAATATTGGTAGTTATGTTTTGTCATCATAATCTTTGTATTGGTGCCCCATTTTATCGTTATTTTCATTAGTTTTTTAATTATCTATATATACGCGTATTTTACATCAATATAGTATTTCTTTCGTAGAATGTTCCTTATATTTCATCACATGACATATGAGCTCATTACATATGATCCTAACTATATCATGTACTTTTTGCTTTTACAGCTACTAAGGAGCAAACGGGGTTGTGGATGAAACAAATTCCAATTTAACACTGATATATAATATAATTATGAATTTAAAAGTTATCAATTGGGTATGATATCATTGACATAGAAGCCATGAATCAAAGTCTTTTGGAAGGGAAATTTGAAGGTGATACTGGTCTCAAGGGATCTTAAGACTCTAGGCTATGTAATCAATTTCTTACAATAAAGTTAAACTAGACCAAGCTCGGTTCTATTTATCAATGTGCTCCACAAACTCACATAAATTTCAACAGTTCACTTTGTTGTGATAATACTTTTTAACTTGCCCTATTTATTTTTTTAACTTCGTTATACTTTGTAAGATGTATTTTATAAATTTAAAATGGTGAGATTTTGTATATACGACGGTGTTAATGTGAGGCTCAACTTGGACTCTCACGACAATGCATGCAAAAAATTAAGGGACAATATGTATATATGAATATAAAATAATTAGATTTCGGGATAAACATTTATTTTTTAAATAAAGTTAAGTTTCAGTTTTCCTTTATTACTGATATATTAATAATAAAGATTCATGATCAATTTTTAAAGTCAAATGTTTTTATACCATTCTATATATGTAGTTTATATTTAAGTTATGTAAAACCATGTGGGTAAAAAATAAAGTGCCCCCTCTCAACAAGTACATTGTGTCATATGATCGAGGACTGTTGTTTTTATTATGATATAACAATTATTCAAATTTTGAGCATTATATAAAAAGAATGTCTTGAACATAAATAAAACCATGTATGAATAACAATAAAATGAGAAACTAAAATCCACGTGTTATAACCGCTCCGCGAATTTCGCGGGCAATAAAACTAGTTTTACTAATAAGAAAGAAACATCTCTATCACATTTTCTACATATTATAACAAGTTATCAGCACGAGTTTATAACCAATATCACGAGCTAATTGATGCACTAAAGTTTGGGTTGATATTATCTTAAGTAACGGAAAAGTAGTTATTATAATCTTTGATTCTTAATCTTGCAAATTCTGCCATACTTATTCGTAAGTCACTCTAATTTTTTTCTTTAATAATGAGGCTTATGGTTATATGCATCGTTCTTTTTCTTATTACGCATTAGTTTCTCGCTTTTCAATAATTTTACAAAGTAATTTTATACGATGATAGGATGATGTTTGCATTTAACTTTAAGGCAATAGTTTCATCTTAGTTATTATTTGATTAAAACATGATTATTAATTTTAAGAGCGTTATCGTTGAAAAATCTCGTTTAATTTTGAGCACTATATTATCATATACATCATGACAATTATGTTTAACATTTTAATCAATAAGAATTGAAAAATAATGGCACGTGATGTTCTATGCTAAGATTCATTCATTCACATGTTATTATGACAAATTTGGTAGCCATTTTGGTAACAACATTATTTGGTGTTAAGGAAAATTTAATTGTGAGTTATACACATCACTTGAGTTTGTTAATAATCCCGTGAAATTAAGATAATACTATTAAATATTTGTTTAGATGATGTGGAATATATTTATGTCGTAATGTTTCCTAATGAAGTTAATTAGCACTACCAATTGATAACATGTAATGCTTATGAGCATGACAAATAAGAAGATTTTATATACATATATGACAATAATAGTTATATAAATATTATTCCAGTTTGTATTTTACAAATAATTTCAATTACAACATGTAATTATCCTTAGAGATTTATAACATTTATTTGGAACATTTGAATTTTTGCATAAAATATTACCTTCATGTATAGTCTATATGAGGAGATATCACAATCAATGCATGGTAGATGAAACTTAAATTTCTTGTGTAAACTCTTGCATCATTACAATTGTTTGAATTCTAACCTTCGATCAAGATATTATAATATTGAGTGCATAAATGAGACTTATATGATGATGTTAAAACAAGGTCTTCATATGTACATAAGCATTTTGGTATGTGTTTTTTTAGAATACTTAAATACAAAATTTAAGATTTGAGACTAATAGCTTTATTAATGAAAAACTGAAGCCTACGTATAAAATCAACAATTGAATGTTTGTTGAGAGTTTTAGAATAATACTCCTTCGATGACACTCAATATATGCCTTGAATTGTATGCATCATGTGAAAAATTTTATATAATTATTCCAATAGATATATGCTTGAAGTTTACATGCGAAGAACATTTTAAAAATGAAAATTGACTTGATTCTATTGAAAGATATTTGAAAATTATAATCAATCGAATATGATGGTGATGATAATACTTTGGTCTAAAAAACAAAAGGTATTTATGTTGTTGTTTTACTATATGGTATTGGAGATAGTATAAAAATACATATTCAAATTATGTGTATTAGATTTTGGATTTTGAAATTGGAAATACAATAGTTGAAAATGGTATACCTATCTAAAATAAATCACACACAAGTAAACGTATGAATCTAATATACATTTAGTGATTTGATTATTGTGTGAGTATTTTGTACATTTCATATACGAATTATTTCCATGTACATAATTTTACAACGTTATCTCCTCTGTTTGATTCTAAAACCAACATGTATATGAGATAAAGATCCCAATATTATGCATCAATGACCAAATTTATATTATGTTCTTTGATAGTACATTGAGAAATTAAAATACATATATTTGCAACATATCTGAGGATTGGGATTATTATGGACCCATGGTTATGAAATTATGTATTATATTAAAATGTTATTCGAAAGATATTATAATGCATTTACGGTGTAGTGGCACATGCAACATATATTATCCCTCGGATATAAATTATTTGTGCCGATGGAAACACATTTTGAAATAATGGAAATTTGAGAAACAACTTGAAATATCGAATGACATTCAAAATCACAAAAAAGATGATAGAAATATCACAAATCTCGTCTAATTGGTTGTACATATCCTGAAGCGAATTAAATAGAACATTATATGATGAAAATAAAAAGGATAAGACTACGATGCTAATAGTAGTCGAGAACGTAGGCCATGAACGTTATTGAGATTGATGTGTTTATTTTAAATAAATAAATAGAACTTTTATTCCCACCGGAAGTGAGATGGTAAAGGTATTGACAATTATTGATTGAACGTGAGAATGTGCCCAATATATGTATATAATGGAGTAAATAAAGTAAATGATTTGACCATACAAAGAAGTTACTGAATAATCCATCACCTCTGAAGGATAGACTTGACTTCTAAATTTAAAGGATAATATATATGATAAATTATATATATTCGTAATATATGAGAATGAAAAAGAGCAGTTTGTACAAATTTATGATGTTATAAAGTGCATTGAAAAGAGACTTGATAAAAACATTAGAAGTCAATAATATATTTGCGGACAATTATGCTTGTTGGTCATATGATATATTTACAATAAAAAAAATACTCATAGTTTAATAATATAGTTCAATTCCCTGAAAGAATATTGAACAATCTTGCTTATATATAAGACATCAATTTATGTCTAACGTCACATAATTTTTCTGGCAAGCTAAAGATTGTTCCGAGAAGTGCCGAGTTGAGGTGGATAATGATGGCTACCTTCGTTACCATGGTCGAATGTATGTTCCGAGAAGTGCCGAGTTGAGGAAGAGAATACTTGATGAAGCTCACCTTTCTCCTTATTCTATTCATCCTGGTGGTGACAAAATGTATAAAGATTTGAGACCACAGTTTTGGTGGCCTATGATGAAGATTGAAGTGAAGGAGTATGTTAGTAAATGTCTTACTTGTCAGAAGGTGAAGATTGAACATCAAAGACCCGGAGGTTTACTGCAACCTTTGGAAATTCCTCTGTGGAAGTGGGAGTCTATTTCTATGGACTTCGTGATGGCTTTACCTAGAACTTCTAGTGGAAAGAATGCCATTTGGGTTATTGTAGACCGTCTGACCAAGTGTGCCAGATTCATACATATCAAAGAAACTTGGAGTATAGATGGTTTAGCTGATGCCTATGTGAGAGAGATAGTACGCTACCATGGAGTTCCTAAAGATATAGTTTCCGATCGTGATCCGAGATTCTGTTTTCGATTCTGGACAGCTTTGCAAGAGGCCATGGGTAGTAAATTATTGATGAGCACAGCATTTCATGCGGCTACTGATGGGCAAACTGAGAGAACGATCCAGACTTTGGAAGATCTTCTTCGTGCTTGTGCCTTAGACTTTCATATATCTTGGGAGAAATGTTTGCCTTTGGTGGAATTTTCTTATAACAACAGTTATCATGCTTCTATCAAGATGTCACCATACGAGGCTTTATACGGTACGAAATGCCGTAGTCCTGTTTGTTGGGATCAAGTACAAGATGATCATATGTTGAGTCCCGACATTGTTACCGAAACGATCGATCAAGTTCAAGTCATTCGTGAACAAATGAAAGCCGCTCAAGATAGACAGAAATCCTATGCCGATGTTCGTCGACGACCGCTTGAATTTGATGTGGATGACCATGTATTCCTTAAAGTGTCACCTATGAAGGGAGTGAAACGGTTTGGAGTGAAAGGGAAGTTGAGTCCTAAATATATTGGACCGTTTCGAGTGCTTAAAAGAGTTGGTCCTGTTGCTTATCGTCTGGAATTACCTCCGAACTTGAGTAAAGTTCATGATGTGTTCCATGTTTCGCAATTGAAGAAGTATATCAGTGCTCCGAGTCATATTATTCAAGAGGAAGTGTTGGACTTGGAACCTAATTTGGCTTTGGAAGAAAGGCCGATTCGTATACTTGAAAGGTCTAACAAACAACTCCGAAACAAGGTGGTACCCTTGGTTCGTATCCTTTGGCGTTGTGGAAACGTCGAATCAGAAACTTGGGAACCCGAAGCTAAAATGTTAGCTAAATATCCCGAACTCTTTGCTTGAGGTAAATTTACTTCTTCCTTTCCTATTTTTATTCGATTTATTTTCGAATATTTCGTCCCTTCTATCAAATATCACTTCTTATAGATAGATTACTATAAGTTTTAGTTAGAAATTTTAGGCATAGATAGCAGAATTATTACCGAACTAAAAGCTTTTGGAAATATTTTTATGATTTCAAGTATTTTACTGTCAAGGAGTGTTGAGACTCGTTATTGGAGACGTTCGATAACTAGTTTTCTCATTCTCATTTATTGATGCGAAAATGTTCCTTTTAAATTCTTTTGACTTGGGAACGTCGATTTCTTAACGGCCGACGAGAACCTTCCCGTTCCATTATAATATCCTTATTTTTATTTTCAAGTCTAGTTTTTGTAACGTTTTGAAATAGACCTACATATATGTTACGTTCCTTCTTCTAAGTTTCGAGGACGAAACTTTTTAAAAAGGAGGGGTGATTGTAACAACCCGAAAAATGCCGATTTTTCTAGTTAAAATATTTACTAACACTTTTCAGTATAACTTAAGTTTTTAAAATAGGAATTTTTGTTCCGAGTCTTATTTTGAAATTCCGCGTTCGTATTTGGAATTTTTGAGGGATTCCATGAAAAGACCGTTTTTAGTCATCTTTGACTTTTCTTGACTTTTAAGTCGTCCTTTACTTTTCCTTGACTTTTTAAAGTCTCATTGAACTTTTTCTTGCTTTTAAGTCGTCTAAACTTTTCTTGACTTTTAAGTCATTTTTGAATTTTCTCGACTTTTAAGTCGACTTTGACTTCCTTTGACTTTTCCCGACTCGCCTGGCAAGTTTGAAGACCGAAATTTTATTTAAAAAAATAATATTTTTGATTTATTTTTATTTAGATTTATTAAGATTTCTCATAATTTAATATAATTATTTTGAATTTATTCGGAATTTAAAGAATAACGTTTACGGTTTTTAACCAAACGTCATTTAACTATTCCCGACGCATCGTAATGCGCGCAACAAAATCGAAACTCGACTTTGGCATGAGTCACGCGCCCATGTCATCGTTTTCCACTCACATGAGATAGTTTAATTCTTTTGATTAAAACTAATAAGAATATCTTAGATATTTTCAACTTTATCGATCAGTTAACGAAAATTACGCAAATCGAGCAAAAACAGACCCGATGCTCACCATACCACACGGCTCAAAAGTCCTCTAATAGCCTTGATATTTTCATTACTTTTGATACAATAATCATAATATCTAGATATTTGTTATAATTAACTTTATCGTTAATTATATTTAATCGTTTACCGTAAAATAATTATTAAACGCGAGTCAATTACGTAACAACAATTTCAAAACTCGACGTCCTTAATTGCCTATAAACACACGGCACACACACACCCTCCCTTACTCACAAACAACTTTTCACTTTACAACAAATCAAAATAAGATCAAAATATCGCTTTCTTTAATCGTTCTTCGTGTTCTTCGTAGTTCATCAATTGTTCTTCATCGTTCTTGAGAAAAACCTTCATAAAATCTTCATTTCTTAATTAAATCCTTCCTAATTTATATTTCTAGACTCTCCTCTTCGCTCTCCATCTTCACGTACGGTTTAATTTCAATTCCGTCAAGATCGTTTTCAACACTTTAATTATGAGAAATTTAGTTTTATGTGCTAATAATGTTTTTCTTGTCATATTTTTATAGGGGAAGATTTTGAAGACGAGTTTGGAGACTCGTATATTTTGGGTGAAGATTAGGAGAAGGGTTCCTTATTATATATATTTCTTATTATTTTGGTGCTAAGTGTTTGGCTAGCTAAGGTAACAATTCCGTTTTACTCGACGAATTAATGTCACATAGGTTTTAGTTTTGTTCATGTTATGGTTATGTATGATTTTAGTTAGTAACTTAGCTTTAAGTTTTGTTTCTTTTGATTTTGGTTCATCTTTATTTTTGGTTCATCTTTTTATGATTTATGGATTTTTGTTAGTAATATGATAAGTAATGGTTATTATTGTGTTTTATGAATTTTTATGATTTTCCATAAAGTTATGATTCTTATATTGTTTAGGAAATTTTAAGAAGTTTAGTGTTCTTGAGGAATTTTAATGATTTTTAATAAGTTATGATTTTTATGTTGTTTAGGAAATTTTAAGAAGTTTAGTGTTCTTGAGGAATTTTGATGATTTTTAATAAGTTATGATTTTTATGTTGTTTAGGAAATTTTTAATATGTTTTGTGTTCTTGATGATTTTGGATGAATTATTGTTAATCATGATTTTTGTATGATGGTTGTTAAAATAGTTGTTTGATGATTAAAACATGTTGGAAATATTTTGAGTGTTGTTGTTTGGTGAACCGGTTTTAGGAGGGAGGTGAACCGGACCAAACCAGACCGGTCCAGGCCGGTTCAGACCCGGTCTGGGTTGGTCAAGGTGGGTCCGGGTTTTGGTCTTTGGGTTGTGTCGATGTTTGATTGATTGGTTGTTGTTTTGACGGGTTTTAAATATGTTAAAGCATGCGGGAAATATTGGAAAACGGTTTTTTAGAAATTTTAGGCAAAACAGCCCATTGAGCCCAAATCAGGCCGTGAGGCCCAAATCAGGCCCATGTGGGTCCGGCCCAACTCAGCCCGTGGGTCCCACTTTGGGACTTGTGACGGTTTTTGAGTTATCGTCATTTTTATCGCGTTTTGTAATAATTAGCAAGCGAGAAATATTAATAAGTAAAATATTTAAATTAAAAAGGTTTTTCATAAAATTATTATTTCTCACATGTTAGAAATTATAAGACGAGATCGTAGTTTTAATTGGATATCAGTTAAGTCAAACGGGGTTCTGGTATGTTATAATAATTCACATGTTAGAAGTTAATAAAATAACATGTATTGAATATGTTGATTTTTATGTTTAAGTCTATGTGATAAAGACTCTGTTTCTAGCCGGTTTGATCCAACGGGTTGGTCAAACTAAGATCTAGTCAGCCCCGATTTGACTGATGACCCGTCGCGGGACTCGGGTCGGGGATTTGTCTTCAAGTAAAGGTGTATTTAATTATTGAATTAGCCTTAGTAGATATGAGGCGATATGATATTTGTTTATTACTTATATGCAATTAGTCACATGATAGGATGTTTTTCCTGTGACTGTTTTATTATATGGTTGGTGTCGTGTTGACTAAGTACCCATATAGAATTATGAGTATATGGCGTCTTGACCATACTAATTCTAAATGAGTATCTTGGATGGACCATTGATAGGCCCGTACTATCTTTAACGAGCATATAGTTCACCGCTTGATAGCTTTTGGCCGGCCGCCTGCGGGGGCTTCTCCCCAAGTCGGAGGCATGGCATCCTAAGAGTTCCGCTTTGGGAAGGGAGCCAGCTTAAGTACTAGCCATCTCTGCTTAGGGGGTCGCCTAGTAGAGTTTCTCATGTACGGTTATGTCATGGGACGAGGAATGGGTTAGCTGTTGTCGCTAGGTCTGATCAGTCTAGGACTAGGATGTTTTCCTACCTTGTGGTATAGCCTCGAGTTACAGAAGTCTTCTATTGACTGCACTAGGAACTTATGCTTGTTTGTAGAGGTATTGGTCTTTCATGTTTGTATGATTCTATGAGTTCTTGAAGGTGAGATGCAAGCCGGCTAGGATTGATAGAGTTTGGATTAACGGTTGTTAACTGATTCACATGATTACGTGTTGATTAGGGTTTGAGTGTATCATGGCCATGTTTCTGAGAGGAACCTCTGAGCTAGCATACCAGCTTCCCTACCTCGAGTTATAGTTTATTATCGGTTTCACATGATAGATTTCACATGCTAGGTTATTTGTTAGTTATCTGTTTCATAACATGAAAAGCATATCATATATGTTAAAGTTTTGTATTTCCATATACATTGCTTTTATGTTATTCATGTTTAATTAAACTCGACATTTCGTGGCTGGGAGAACTCGGAGTTACTCCCCACTGACTGTGGCTTCCGTTTTTATATTTAATGCGGTCGAACAGGTGGTGATGCATATTTGGGGTACATTGACGAGCTAGCGAGCGAAGTATTTACCTTGGACCTATATTTGGTTCTTAGTTTGTATATTATTATTCACTCTTTTTATTTCCGTATTTATACGGGAGATATGTCTCCCGTCTTGTATATTTCTTTTGTAGAATATTATTTCCGTTTTGTAATGACTTTTTTTTATTTATGACACCCTTGGTTATGTATTAAAATTATTTTTTTCTTTCCGCAAATTTGAGGGTGGTCAATTCTTGAGGCTACAAATATGGATGAACACAAACAATGTCCAAACTAGAAGACCTCCTTCAAGTTGCACCAAGATGACACCAAATAATCTACCCTTATTATTAACTCGATAATAAGATAGATGATATACTACTAATATTAGACTATATTACTACACTAGTAATACTTAGGAAATATTAGTATATGAGAGTTTTAGTGAGAAGAAGGATTTTAGAAAGAAGTATAACAATTGCACAAAATGAAGTAATCTAAAATGAACAACAATTGTTCATTATAAAGGCCTTTTGGCCGGACCATGTAGTCCATAATTGGACTCGTATTTTGTTCAATTTGATCACATGCATTAGAGTGGAGTGTTGTAGAAAAGATGATGATTGTTTTCTACTTGTTATGTCACTTTCAAATGCTAACTAAAGAGTTACAACAAGAACAACAATCATCACCATGTAACTACTATGTAACCGGCCATCATGGCTTAGTTTGGTCCATATTGATTTTTGATATTTGTCTCACAAATACTTATTGATCATATGGTTAATTATCTTGTATAATTAAGTGTTAATTTGATCATATAAAAATTATATGACTCAATTAAACAAATAATATGTACTTAACATTTTAAGTAATATTTTACCATTATATCAATATATAATGGGTCCCACAATGCTTAGTTAATTTATTTTACAACTTCTTGTAAATATAATTAACTAATTACCTCTATCTCAAAACCTAACCTAATTTAGTAATTTAACGATTAATTACTAAGTTAAATCTTATTTAATCGTATTAAAATAAGATATAAATTTATTAGTCAATTATCGCATAATTGAAAAATAAGTTTAATCGAATTTGAGTTCTTAACTCAATTTCCTTAACAATGAACTTCTCGTAACATATCGGAATAATATATGTAATGTACTAATTAACTGTATCGTATACAAATAATTAGTTTACTATTTGGATTTTCATCCTTTAGGGGTGGGACGAAAGGATAAGTTGATCAACGCCGTTCAAACGACAAAACGTCAAACTCTAGTCAGCCAAAACCGTTATGATTCTACGTTAATCAACTGACTAATCATATATATAGTCAATAAATATCCCAATTATATTCCTTAATAAGATTTATTATGTGGCGCACTATTGTGGAGGACACCTGTAGAGTCTATTGATCGAATACGAAAGAGGGGGGGGGGGGTGAATTGAGTATTAAAAACTAGCCCCACTTTTTCGATTTATATAATATGTAATTAATTATTTGATCTTATGAATTAAAATCAACTAATCAATTAATCAAAGTAAGCATAAATAACGAAATAACGAAAAGTAAAGAGATAAGAGAGAGGCACACGATTTTTGAAGTGGTTCAGTCTCACACGTTGAAACCTACGTCCACTATTCTCGATTTAATAAATTTTTAGTACTTTCTACGGGATTACAACAAAAATTACCAACCCACTCGTATATCACACTATGATTATATCAAGGTGAGTATCGCTAAAATACTCTCTATACTTTTTACGCTAATAAAGAAAGTACAATATAACCACACAAATTCCCGTTAAAGAATTGTAAGCTTATAATGATGTACTATTATCCAATAACGTATTTCACTCAAGCGATTGATAATAATTGATGCACGACTCTTTAAAAACAAACTCTAAAAATAATAAATATTTGCTCAAAGGTTTGCTTTAAAACGATTTTGAAAATCAACACAAGTAAAATAAATAGCCGTGTAAGATATGTGTTTTTCGTGTGTATGTCGTCTCTTTTACAAGTTGTATGTGAATGAGTATTTATAGTAGTAGAATCATAGTAGATCTAAAACCCTAGTATAATATTTAATAAAGATACTTATCTTACCATAAAATAATATTTGCTTATCTTTTAGAAATATCTTTATTTCAAAATATTATTTGGTTTATCTTATAGAAATATATTTATCTTGATATCTCAAAATATTGTTGTAAAGATATAGTAGAATCCTAGATTAGGTAAACTAAGGAAACAAGCCTATGGAGGCCGGATTCACCTAGCTCAAGAAACCCTAGGAGGCACGCAACCCTAGGAGGCACAATACTAGGTTTCTACAAAACCCTAGATGGCTCAAACACTAGGTGGGCTAAATAAGTTAACAACAAATTGAGATAGAATATATTAGAAACCCTAGGTAGCATGACAACCCATAAGTTGTATTACTAACCAATAGAATCTCATAAATATATTCTCTATTGAAATAATTGATAAATATAAAAATAAAACTCTTTCACTTTTGAAAACATTTCAAAACATTTTATTTCCAAAATCATGCATCAATATTTTATCATTCAAAATCATAGGCTAAAGCTATAACTTTTGAACATAAAATCTCTCGAAGGGAATAGTTACCGAATGACGACCTATACTATCTAATCTTCACAAAGATCTTCAGTTATTACGAGATTATCTTCTTCACTCTTGATCAAACAAAGACCCTCCATTCGAGTCTGTGTAGATTATGTAGACTTGTTTGAAGCGTTTTCCTTAAAAGTTATGCCTGGTTAGCTCTATAACTTCCATGTTCACTTCCAAAGTTATTCCTGAAGTTGTGCTAACTTTGTCTCAACAGAAGACTTTATCAAAGTTATGCCTAACTTTGATCTTTCTTCTCATAATTGTTGCTAGCTATAATAAGACTAAAACACACAATTACACGCATATGATATATCGAGTAAAACATATTATTACGTAAACATATGTCATTATCAAAACAATCAAATTGGTCCAACAAATTCCCCCTTTTTGATGATGACAAGTCTCATATGATTTCCTCAAGATTTCTTCTTAACAATGTGACTAAGTATGGTTCCCCCTCAACAAAGCACTCCAAAGTTATAGCAACTTTGATCGCAAGAACAAGACAACTTAGCCAAAGTTATAGCTTGAGAGAATTTAAGAGATAACGAGTCTTGACAAGGAGCAAGCTTAAGCAAAGACTCAAATCATATCATTTCTTCCCCCTCTTGGCATCATTGAAAAGACAAGAACAAAGACATGAAACGACTAGAATAACACATGTCAAGGCAAGAAATAGATATGCAAAATACGCAATATAAGACGATATATATCAAGCAAAATAAAGTGCAAAATGTTGATTAAACTACAAACCACAAAAGATAGTATTAGTTGCCATTGGGCCGAATAGACAATTTCAAAATAAGCCAAATGGGCCGAATATGATTAGTAGTTTAAGAGTTAAAACAACCAAGGATAGAGAAATCAAGGCATTTTGGGTTGACGGATTTTGTTAGGATCGACATAACCGGGCCTAGTGCGGTACTCAAGAGTAGAAAGACGGTCAAGGCAATTTGATACATGAGAAGCTTGAGCGGTGAGGCAAACATCAAAGTTCCGGACTTTCAATGAAAGAGCCTCCGTCGCATCATAAATTGTACGCATTCCCTCACGCATCTCCGTCCCGCTCTTAACCAACGACCCGCCTTGGCTCACCAAGAATGTCATCCTATCCCGTTGCCTATACGCCTCTTGCTTACAATCGATAATATTTCGTTCCAACTTAGCAAGGCGATCATCCACACCATCCATCCATGTTCTCATCTCATGACTCACACCCGACCCACCTTGGTCACGGGTTGAGCCCAAAGAACCCATGCCCACGGCTTGAACAACCGTGTCCAAAACCGTCTCAATTTTCTTATCCTGCGCATCCAAGCGCTCCATAATACTACCAATGAACATATCCAATTTGGATTCAATCATAGAAAAATCAGCCCCACCCGACTGCATACCAACCGTACCTCCCTTCACCAAAAACAACAACTCCGGACCATTAGCATCAAGCTTCATAAATTTCAAGAACGTATCACACATCTCATCTTTTACCGCGACCCCATAATTTTGCACATTAACAACTCCCTTTGACTCAAAAAGCCGAGACAACCACATGCCATACGGCAAGTCAAGAGTAGAGTAAAATTTGTCTTCGGTCACCGAGAAAGCGGTTTGTGAAATACGATTAAAAACAAGAGAAGGTAAATTAACCCGATTGCCCTCCAACCAATGCTTAACGACTAACATCTCATAGCATGCAATTTTATCACGTCCGCCCCGTTGCGGAATCACAGTATTCCATAAAAAGTTTAACAGAAATTTCAGTTTCGGAGAAACACTACCAGCCAACACACAACTCGACGCCATTGCCCCAACATCAAAATACTGCTTAACCTCCAGCTTAGCCATGTCCGTCAGGTCCTCCTATGACGTACTCGGATTGATTTTGATTCCATCATCAGGAACCGAAAACAGAGTACAAAAGTCCGTCACGGAAATCGAAACTGCACGGCCATTTATAACGGCATGCAAGACTCCATTGTCTAAAGAAACAGAGGAAAAGAACTGAATTACCTCAATCGGATACACCGGACCCGAAAACTGAGCCACCGTTTCCCATTCTTGGAAATTCAGAAAATCCGAAAAGAATCCCAAAGCCCTATACTTGTCACACCAAGCCTTAGGATAATACCGACCACCATGTATTCCATATGGAGCAACCCGGTTCACAAGTTTTCTTTCGTCTTTTGTAAGACGGAGTTTATCAATCCCCAATGATGTTTCTTGAGGAGAAAAGTCACGTAATGTGACCCGTGGTGCCTCGGGAACCGCGTCCGTGGTGTCGTTTGTAGCTTCTTCTTGGAGTCTTCCTTTCCCTTTGTTTAACCGTCTTCTCTTAGTACCCTCAAGACCCGCACCCGACTCGGTTTGGTTTGGGTTGGGTGATTGTTGTGTGGGAGGAGAAGAGGTATTTTTAGGCATGCTTGGCTTGGGGGTTTTAGGATTTGGGTTTTTGGCAATTTTTGATCTAGTGGAAGCCATTGTTGAAGGTTGAAGGTTTGGGTGTTTTTGTGTTGTGTTTGGGTGTGGGAACCGTGAGGAAGGAGAAGGGTGAGTAAAAAAATGGTTGAGAGTTAATGTGGTAAAAGTAATAGGTGTAAGAGTAATTATGATTGTGTAAGAGTAGGTTTTTACTTTTGTACTTGGGCACATGGGTGTGCCGTCCAAAATTTGTCTTTCCCTTTTTTTTTTTTTTTTTTTTCAATTTGAATTTGGGTAGGAAAAGAATATTGGGTGGTTATTTTTGTTGGGATATGATAAGGATATGGAAAGGTAATAAAAAGATATGGAAAGGTAATATTGATTTGAGAATTTCGGCCAAAAAGATTTGCATGGGTAGAATTTTGGTTTGATTAGGAAAGTGAATAATATGGGTTTTTGGCAAAAAAAAGTGGTTCATAATTCAATTTCCATAAAACACTAAATATGCAAGATACTCACGTAAAATATATTATATTAAACACAAATATACTAGCAATGAAATATGCGGACACAGTCATATAATCTCGTCTTAATTTAGCCAGTCACGCAGGTTCACAAAATAAATAAGATGAATTTAATTGCTACCGATTAAACCAATTTCCAACCGCAAAATCTCAAAACGTCTTCTCGCTAACGCCTTTGTTAAAATGTCAGCCCATTGAACATCAGTACTACAAAATTCGAGTTTAATGTTGCCCTTTTCTACATGGTCACGCAGAAAATGATGTCTAATGTCTATATGCTTAGTACGAGAGTGCTGAGCCGGGTTCTTAGAAATAACAATAGCACTCGTATTATCACAGAAAACAGGCATACAACCAACATTAACACCATAATCACATAGTTGTTGCTTTAACCAAAGTAGTTGAGAACATACCAGTCCTGCAGCGATATATTCGGCTTATGCAGTAGATAACGCAACCGAATTTTGCTTCTTTGAGCCCCACGTTATTATGCAAGGTCCAACAAAAGTAGCGAATCCAGAGGTACTTTTTCTATCTAACGAACATCCCGCATAATCTGCGTTTGAATATCCTACTAGATTGAAATTACACTCAAGTGGATACCACAAATATAAATTAGATGTACCAATTAAATATCTCAAGATACGTTTAACTGCAATCATATGTGATTCCTTAGGACATGATTGAAATCTAGCACAGACACATACGCTGAACATAATGTCAGGCCTACTTGCAGTCAAATATAATAAAGAACCAATCATACCTCGATATGTAGTCTCATCTACGGACTTACCAGTTTCGTCTAAGGTCAACTTTTTGTCAGTTACCATAGGCGTGTCCATTGGATGAGCGTTCTCCATACCAAATTTTCTGATTAGCTCCTTGACATATTTTTGTTGGTGAATCTTTATGCCTTCTTTGGTTTGTTGAATCTGCAATCCTAGGAAGAATTTCAATTCTCCCATCATGCTCATTTCAAATTCTGAGGTCATAAGATCTGAAAAATACTTGCACAATTTATTGTTAGTAGAACCAAAAATAATATCATCTACATAAATTTGAGCAACAAGTAAATCAGAACCCTCGGATTTTAGAAATAGGGTTTTGTCGACAGATCCTCTTTTAAAATTGTTTTGTAATAAAAATTTTGACAATCTGTCGTACCAAGCCCTAGGTGCTTGTTTCAAACCATATAAAGCTTTGTCGAGTTTAAAAACGTGGTTTTGAAACTTGCTATTCAAAAATCCAGGAGGTTGTTCAACAAAAACCTCTTCTTCCAAATAACCGTTAAGAAAGGCAGTCTTAACGTCCATTTGGAGTAATTTCATTCCTTTATGAGCTGCGAAGGCGATGAGCAAGCGAATAGCTTCAAGTCTTGCTACTGGAGCGAATGTCTCGTCATAATCAATCCCTTCTTGTTGATTATAACCTTGAACGACCAATCGAGCCTTATTACGAACTATAACTCCTGAATCATCCAATTTATTTCTGAATACCCATCGAGTACCAATCACAGTTCGATTAGGAGGTCGTGGCACAAGGTGCCATACTTTATTACGTTCGAACTGTTGAAGCTCCTCTTGCATGGCCACAATCCAGTCGGATTCTGCAAGAGCTTCCTTGATATTGGTAGGCTCTATGGTAGACAAAAAGGAATAGAATGAACAAAAGTTATTTAATGTTCGCCTCGTTTGAACTCCTTTATTCAAACTCCCTAGGATCGAATCCATAGGGTGAGAACTCTTATATTTCCATTTCTTAGAGTTCCTAGGCTCATCATCATCTGATGAACTATCACTTTCCTCAAATGATTCAGAATCAAGATTGGTTCCCCCTGAGTTGGACTCTGGGGTTATAGCTGAAGTTGGTACAACTTCAGTTACACCATCTTGGTTCTGGTTCAAAGTTATAGCATCATCAGCAATAACTTCAGTTTCCTTTTCCTTGTTTTGAGAAGAGACATTCGTATCATCAACAATTGTCTCAGTTCTCTGTTCAAGGTCATTTGCGGATTTATCAAGTTCATCATTGATTCCTTCAATAACTTCTTCATTATTTTCTGGCACGTCATCTCTGGAGAGACGAAAGTCTGGATCATTCATGTCCTCTTCTTCATTCTGTTCAACTTGTTCAGCACATTATCTTCATCAAATACAACATGAACACTTTCTTCTATGCACAACGTTCTTTTGTTAAAAACTTTAAAAGCTTTACTATGATTAGAATAGCCAACAAACACAGCTTCGTCACTTCGTGGATCAAATTTGCTCAAAGTACTTTTTCCATTATTATGGACAAAACATTTACTCCCGAAGCAACGAAGGTGAGCTATATTGGGTTTTCTCCCTCTTAAAAGGTCATAGGGAGTCTTTTTGAGAATTGGTCTAATCATAGCTCTATTGTGCACATAGCATGCAGTACTAATGGCTTCTGCCCAGAAACTTTTAGGAAGGCCACTACACAAAAGCATAGGGCGGGCCATGTCCTCTAATGTTCTATTCATACGTTCCACGACACCATTTTGTTGTGGGGTTCGTGGTGCAGAAAAGTTATGTCCTACACCATTCTCCCTACAATATTCTATAAAAGCTTGATTATCAAATTCGGTGCCATGATCCGTACGAATGGAAACTAACTTTTTATCATACTTGTTTTGGGCGAGCTTCATTAGTACTACAAACTCATCGAAAGTTTCATCTTTAGTAAATAGAAAGATAGGCCATACATACCTGGAGTAGTCGTCGACTAGGACGAATACGTACCTTGATCCACCGCGGCTTCTAACTTTCATAGGTCCACATAGATCCATGTGTACCAACTCAAGTGGACGCTCTGTACTTACTACTCGTTTTGGTTTGAATGAAGATCTAACTTGTTTACAACGGGCACATGAGTCACACATCTTTTCTTGTTCGAATTTGATTGAGGGTAAACCCTCAACTAAATCCCAAGACTTAAGTTTCTTTAAAATCGTTGGACTGATGTGTGCAAACCTCTTGTGCCACAAGCATGAGTCATCCACAGTGACTTTCATGCACGTAAAGGAACTTGTAGTGACTTTGTTTAAATCAATCATATACACGTTCCGTTTACGTAAGCCTTCTAAGATAACGTTACTAGTACCTTCAACTATGATACGACAAACATTTGAATGAAAAATGACTTTGTTGCCTTTGTCACATAGTTGAGAGATACTTAGCAAGTTATGCTTAAGGCCATCTACCAGATATACGTTATTGATAGCATGTGAAGAAGATATACCAATCTTACCTACACCGATTATGTTACCCTTCTTATTGTCTCCAAAGGTGACCTTGCCACCATTGAAGGGTTCTAGTGAAAGAAATAGATTCTTGTTTCCAGTCATGTGTCTCGAACATCCACTGTCGAGATACCATAGATGATTTTCTTTCACTATTACCTGCAAGAGAATCAAATACAGCTTTTAGGTACCCACGCTAAGTTGGGTCCTTTGTGGTTAGTGACTCTATATATTTGATCCTTCCTAACCCATACCTGTTTAACAATTCTTTTCTTCTTAGGATAGGGTTTTCTAGGTTCATTATATTGTTTGTTATTGTTGTGACGCACATTAGGTTTAAATGACTGCTTCTGATTCACATAAGGTTTAGATTTTGAAGGTACAGATGTGTAATCGAAAGCTATGTCATAAAACCATCTAAACTCATTATTTCTAACCTCATCACGTTGAGGTTCAGATTCAGACTTATTAACACTAGACACGTCATGCTCTTTCACAAAATCAGTTTGATTTTTGTTGTCATCAACATATTTAACACAATTATCTTTAACATGACCGTTGTGACCACAATAATTGCAAATCAGATATTCTGAAAGGTTTACGTACTTCCTTCTTCTGAAATCACGGTCAGAAGGAGTGGATTTGCATTTATCGTGGTCTCTACGACTATAGCATTCATGACCAAGGCCTTTCTTCATGTTATTATTAGACTGTTCGGTAAGGAAGTCTAAGACCTTTTGACTTCCTTCCCACTTATCATGAACTTTTCGTGCATGTAGGAGCAATTCCTTCAAAGACTGAATTTCTTTTCCACACGACGAATGATCTACATTCGAGTCTTTGGAGGGATTGTTCTTTTTGAAATTTTCACGAAAATCATTGAAACGTTTGTTCAAGATAAGTTTCTCCTCATTATGTTGACTTTTGGCTTGGGAGAATTCAGCCTTTAATTCTTTCAATTGCTGAGAAAGAAAAGAATTTACTTTCTCATGATCAAGAATAACAACTTTCTTTGCCTTAGCTTGAGATTGTAAAAGCTCATTGACTTTCTTCAATTCTAAAGTTATCGCTTCATTAGCTATAACTTTGGCTTGAAGGTGCTTAATGTTGAGCTTCAACTCTGAGATTATAGCTTCATTAGCTATAACTTTAGACTCAAGAGCTTCTTTCTCAACATTTGTCTTGTCTGAAGTTATAGCTGAAGTTGCCATAACTTTAGACTTGAGCTTTTTAGCTTTGGCCTTTAGAAGTTGGTTTTCCTCAGCAATATCAAGGATTTGTTCTTTAAGATCTTTCAATTCTAGACTCTGCTCATGACAATGATCTAAGATTTCTTCAAAATACTTAATTAAAGACTTCTTAGATAAATTCTTAACTTGCTTTTTAAGTTCAAGATGACTAACCTCTTCATCATCTTCTGAATCTGGTTCTGAATCTGAGTTGCCAACAAGACACATCTCGGATTCGCTTTCATTGTCACTGTCGGAAATTAGGTCAAGACTGACGTTGCTTAGACACAAGTTGGCGACTTCCTCTTCTTCTGATTCGTCGTCCTCTGTGTCGAGATCTCCCCAGCAATAAGCCATCATTACTTGCTTGAATTCCTTCTTGGTTTTGTCTCGTTGATTTTTGTCTTTGATTTTCTTCCATGTGGGGCAATCTTTGATCATGTGATCATTATCCCCACATTTGAAGCAACCACGACTTGAAAGAGACCCTTTTGACTCAATTGGCTTCTTGTAAGATTTGTTGGTGTTATTGTTAAACGTTTTCCCTTGTGGTTTATTAAAAAACTTTTTCTTAAAACGTCTAGCAAATAACACTGTTTCATCTTCAAGATCCGAATCTTGTCTTTCACTAGATTCGGCCTGTAAAGCCACCTTCTTGCTATTACTATCATTTGCCGCATCTTCATCAAGAGTAATCTCATGAGCCATTAGGGTTCCAAGTAGCTCTTGATAAGATAGGTCAGATAGATCTTTACATTCCTCAATTACCGTCACCTTAGGTCTCCATCGTTTAGATAGACTTCTAAGGATCTTCCTGGCAATTTCCTCGGAGTCAAAAGTTTTTCCAAGATTTTTCAATTCATTAATGATACTGGAGAAGCGAGTAGACATGCTGTCAAGCGATTCATTTTGTTCCATGGAGAACAATTCGTATTTTCGCATAAGTAGAGCTATGCGTTGCTTTTTGACAACAGTTGTCCCCTCATAAGCTAACTCAAGACCATCCCATATTTCCTTGGCAGTAGAACTAGATGAGAAACGATCAAATTCAGTATGGGTCATGCCGTTTTGCAACAGACTAATAGCCTTTGAATTTTTCTCAGCTTTCTTATAATCTGCCTCAACATAGTCGTCTTCTTTCTTTTCGATGGAAGTGCCAGTGGCCGTTCCAAGCATGATCTTATTAGGACCATTCTTAATGATTAGCCAACACTCCCGGTACCCTTTATGAAATGGGTCATCATATTTTTCCATAAACTGTAGTTCTTCCCATCGAATACGGGACACTTCAGATGTTTGGAATCCATTAAAATAAAATTAAATGCAGCGGAAAAATAAATAAAAATAAAAAGATAAATGGATCAGACTCCTTGCTGTAAGGCAATCAAGAGCACGAGGCTCTGATACCAATTGTAGAGTCTATTGATCGAATACGAAAGAGGTGGGGGTGAATTGAGTATTAAAAACTAGCCCCACTTTTTCGATTTATATGATATGTAATTAATTATTTGATCTTATGAATTAAAATCAAACGAATATGAATCAAGAAGCGCGAATAATAAAGAAAGACGGAAAAAGAAAGAGATGATAGCGAGAGGCACACGATTTTGAGTGGTTCAGTTTCACACGTTTGAAACATCGTCAGCTATTCTCGATTCATATTTTAGTACTTTCTACGATTTACAAACATTAACCAACCAATTATAATCAAACACCTATGATTATAATCAAGGTGAGTATCGCCTAAATACTCTATACTATCCTTACGCTAATAAGAAGTACAATATAACTCACACGGATTCCCGTTTAAAGAATGTAAGACTTATAATGATTACTATTATCCAATAACGTATTTCATCAAGCGATGATAATAAGGATGCACGACTTTTAAAAAACAAACTTAAAAATAATAAATATTTTGCTCAAAGGTGTGCTTAAACGATTTTGGAAATCAACATAGAAAATAATTGTTGCCGTGTGTAGTCAGGATTCGTGTGTATGTCCGTGTTCTAGTCGTGTTATTGAATTTGATGTGAAGGATTTTATAGTAGAAGAATTATAGTAGATCTAAAACCCTAGTATAATATTTAATAAAGATACTTATCTTTCCATAAAATAATATTTGCTTATCTTTTAGAAATATCTTTATCTCAACATATTATTTGGTTTATCTTATAGAAATATATTTATCTTGATATCTCAAAATATTGTTGTAAAGATATAGTAGAATCCTAGATTAGGTAAACTAAGGAAACAACCTAGGTTGGCCGAAATCCTCTAGCTCACGAAACCCTAGGAGGCACGCAACCCTAGGTGGCACAATACTAGGTTTCCACGAAACCCTAGATGGCTCAAACACTAGGTGGGCTAATTAGGGTAACAACAAATTGAGATAGAATATATTAGAAACCCTAGGTAGCATGACAACCCATAAGTTGTATTACTAACCAATAGAATCTCATAAATATATTCTCTATTAAAATAATGGATAAATATAAAAATAAAACTCTTTCACTTTTGAAAACATTTCAAAACATTTTATTTCCAAAATCATGCATCAATATTTTATCATTCAAAATCATAGGCTAAAGCTATAACTTTTGAACATAAAATCTCTCGAATGAAATAGTTACCGAATGACGACCTATACTATCTAATCTTCACAAAGATTTTCAGTATACGGATCATCTCTTCATCTTGATCACAAAGACCCTCCATCTCGAGTCTTGTGTAGTTTGATGTAGATCTTGTTTGAAGCGATTTTCCTTAAAGTTATGCCTGGTTAGCTATAACTTCCAAGTTCACTTCCAAAGTTATTCCTGAAGTTGGTATAACTTTGTCTCACAGATTGTATCAAAGTTATGCCTAACTTTGATCTTTCTTCTCATAATTGTTGCTAGCTATAATAAGACTAAAGCACACAATTACACGCATATGATATATCAAGTAAAACATATTATTACGTAAACACATGTCATTATCAAAACTATCAAATTGGTCCAACAGAGGTCAAGGTTCGAGTCAAGATGATGGTACTTGGTTTGAGAGGAGGATTGTTAGTGAGCAAACTCATGTCCCACATCGGTAGAATAATTAAAGGTGAAATAAAATCTTTATAAGTGTCCACAAATATAATAATACGAGGCTTTTTGGGAAGGGGCCCAAAAGTAATTCCGTGAGGGCTTGGCACAAAGCGGACAATATTGTTCTATTATGGACCGTGAACCCAGGTGCAGCAGAGGCCCAACTGATGATCGGTTCGTCGTCAAAACAAACATCAAAAATAACCCAATAAAAGTAGTATAAAGGGGTCGAATCCACGAGGATGGTGGGGTCAACTACTAGTTCGATTGAATCCTATTCTAGCCTAAAATATGACGGATTGGAAAGTTAACTAAAAACTAGAAAGAACAAGTAATCGCTAAATAATAAAGATGACAACAATTAAGGGAAAGACTAAGGTGAAGGGTTCACCTTAGGGGGATTAATGGGTTAGTCGGGTAATTAGCAAATGGATAACAAATTCGGGTAAAATCGATTGCTAATGTCTCAACAATCGATAATCATCAACAAAGCCATCGCATTTGTCTCAAATCACCCATATAAACACTTAGTCTAATCGTCTCTACCACCGTCGCTTAAGAGAAAATCAAACCATGCTTGATAAAATGGCAACCTTCGTTCACACATTTCATCAAACACTTAGTGCGCATATGGGTAATACCCAAATAATTACCACGAATCTACTAATTACCCAACTAATTAACCCACATAATCCTCCCTTAGGCTCCCCCTAAACCCTAGAAGGGAATCTACTCACTCATTCTAAGGAAGATCAAACAAGTAGAGGGAAGGAGGAGTTCAATAAACATTATGCTATGAGATGAATAATAATAACAATCAAAAGATGAACAATAAACTAGAAATGTAATTAAATTGCATAAATAACAAAAAGATGAGAAATTTAATACCAACAAGCTTGAATTAGTGAAGAGGGAGAATGTCTTCAACTCAAAATCCTCAATACAAACTCCAAACTAGGATAATTCTAATAACAAAGACTAGATCTAACAACTTGAAATGAGAAACTAAGCTTGATTAGGGAATGATTAGGAGAGTAATTAGGACTAATTTAGGTTACAAATTATATAGGGTTTTGTGCTAAAAGGAATGTAAAAGCTGCTTACAAAATAATAGGGGGAGGGTATATATAGGTATCTCGAAATTAAGGAAGAAATTAGAAGAAGAGGGCGAATATTCAGTCTTGTGTTCCTGGTCGGTCGACCGGCCGCCGGGCCTCTGACCGGCCTGGAGCACATCAGTAGCTTCAGTAACTTCGCCTTCAAAATTCTTCAAAATCTTCTAAGTATGGGAAAATGGGGGTCTGGGCCGGTCAACCGGCCGCCGGTCCCCCACCGGCCTGGAGCACTTTTTCATGCCAATGATCATTCTGATGTAGTGCAGGCCGGGTAGGCAACCGGCCGCCGGTCGACCGGCCTGCACTACCTGACCAATTTCTCCACCCTTTCTTTCTTCATTCTAAGTGGAGTAGTGGTCTGGGCCGGTGGGCCGGCCGCCGGTCTGGGGCCCGGCCTGGGCCACCTGATGACTCAATTCTTCACTTCTGCATCTCATCTTCGAATCCCGACTCATGCAAGACCCTATTGCTCCGATTTCTTCATTTCCGCCTTAATTCCTACAAATTAAGACCGATATTCATAGCACGGGAAAACGGGAAGCAGAATGCAATCGAGGGCACGCAAATCCGTGTAAACGGACCAAAATGGGGACGAAAATGAGGGGAAAACGTGACTAATTAAATGCTTATCAAAATTCCCCACACTTAAGACTTACTCGTCCCCGAGTAAGTAAACAAAATTCGAGACCCATAAGTACCCTTATTCAATACTACTCTAATATTAAGGCTACAACCTAAACTATTAATAATATCCGACGGTAGGCAATTAACGGGCCTCCTCCGTACCTTCAACTCACAACGAGATACTCATGAGGTAGAGTACCTCCTTGCAAGGCAAGTAGGGGCTTGCTCAAAATTTCGACGCATCCAAATGAAAAACACGTAAGAACACGACAAAGATGCATCTAACAAAAGAAAAATCACATGCCTCATCCATGGGACGGAAATATCTAAAAGGAAAACCGTTTAAATAATGCATGATCCTTGTAAGCCACTAATATCATAAAGCATGGAAAAATATTCGCCTCCTAGCGGTGCAAGTCTAATGAAAATTTCGAACCCCGTCTACTATTTGCTTGGCCAAAAGCGATAAAATGGAAGATGGAAATGAAATCCTCGTGACGTTAGTAAGCACAATAGCATATGGAATTCACGTTTCTCAAATAAATGAGACACAAGGATCGTCCCGTCTCACTATGCAACTCAAGGGCAAATGATTCAAGAAGGATAAAAGGAAAATGATATTTGAGTCTAATTGCTTGCAAAACTTTCATTTCAACACTTTGCTTTCTTTTTCTTTTTCTTTCTTTTTGATTTGCATTTTGGTTTGCAATTTTTGGCATGAAAGCACACGGTTTCCGTCAAGGACATGCGGTCGGAACCAACAATAGGGGTATCCCCACCGTAGTGGCATCGAAAGGGGGCCTAGATATGGGCCCACTAGAATCCCTATAAGTTCCGTTTTGCACTTCCTCGACGAAAACAAGAAAAGATGATAATTGACTCAATATTTTCAGCTTGTTTGATTTGTTTCCTTTTTGAGCAAAAGTGGAAGAACAATGAATCATGGTTGGTTGCATAGCAAGAACGGTCACCTAAGAATCCTTTCTACTATCGGAATATTCACATCAATCGAGGTTGTCGAGGTGGAATAAGCGCAAACTCGTGACTCGGCATTAGTAGACGGGTTAAAACTCACTAAAAATGCAAAACCCAGGGCGTCTAAAATTCCACGATTAAGATGAACACTTTATGAATAAAAAAGTAGCAAAAAGGGACTATGCACATTCAACAAGTTTTCCAAAAAGACAATTATTAAAACATTTTTCTAAATGCAACGATATGCCATGATGCAATCTAGCAGATATACAACTTAAATGCACATGCTCTAACCGACTATATGACACATAAGCTAATGCTATCTCCTAACAGCACACAAGTGGCACACACGCCAATCAACAAAATTCACACCATCGTCATCAACACATCCCGTCCTCAAGTAAGAAGGAAAGGAGATAAGGGAGAAGAGAAATAGGAAAGATCTCACCAAAGCGTCTTCATTTGCCCTTTTTCGTGCCTCATATGATGTGGGGCGCACCTATGGATGGAGATAAAAAGAAACACACGGCAATATATACAAAATAAACTATATACAAACTAATCTAAACATCTATTTTTTGGAAAATTTTCAAATTTTTCGATTTTTAGGCATTTTTCAACTTTTTTCAAAAATCAACGATATATACAAAAGAAATAAAATCCTCCCCACACTTAAGTCTTACTCGTCCCCGAGTAAGTGACTCAAATATGAAAGGAGAGAAAAAAGAAAAGGAAAAACAAAACAAAAATTTTTGGGTTTTT